>SNQJ01S0054499.1:23939-67594 GCA_010110895.2 Picea sitchensis | reverse complement strand
AACCATGGCCCTGACCAGCGTAAGGATTTTGCATCTATGGAGACATCATTGGCTGATTCCCCATGAAGGACATAGGATGTTGGGCATTCATCGTGTTTGACAGACTTTGGGAAGGATTACTCCATGTCGGTCCTGCTGGGATAGGCATAGAAGTCTGTCTGGGGTTCCATTGACTGTGGAAAGAATTACCCCAGAATGACATTCCATATGAGGGAACGGATCCTTGTCTCGAGTTCCAAGGTCCTGGTATATGTGCCCCCGGTGCAGGAATAGTACCCTGCGCCGGAGTAGACTGTCCAAAAATGGGAGTGCCCCCAGATGGGAAAGCAGTGGATGCGAAAGTGTTATTACCAAACGTCCCGTTCCAAACAAATGGTGACGAACCTACCGGCAGAGTTTGCGCAAGTGTTCCTTGACTCCTGGCTCCAAATGAACTCGTGTGTGCAGGCTGCCCGGCGGACTGCTGATGCAGACCACCAAGCGAAGGGGACGAAGGAGAGATATGACCTCCAGCGTAAGGAAAATCATTAAAAGGGACATGAATGCCCCCAAGTTGACCTTGCAGAGGAGCGTTAGAGCTCCCTGCCCCCAGACCCAAAGTCTGTAAAGTAGAGTAAGTGAGTGCAGGACTGGTACCCAAACTAGGCATACCGTATGAAAACAGAGGCCCTGTCGCACTAGGTGTGAAGGGAGGTGTGGCCGCCGTGATAGATGGGGATGGTCCAATGTGCGACGTAGTTGCGACCGAGACCGTAGTGGCTCGGACTGTCAACGGCAAGTTAGGAGATGCTTCTCCTATGGTGACAACAGTGATGGGAATAGAAGAATTCCCAGAGGAAGTAACATCATTTGTTGCCATAGCTATGTGAGGCACTGACAGGATTTTGTAAAATTGAATTGGCACAATAACTTACAACCAAGTATCAGTGGTTGGGGTTTCAACCGAACCAAGATTGGCGGTTGATTCCTCTGGGAGCTATTCGGGCTCAATGGTTTGTAACCCGGTTGCTTCGAAAGACCCTTGTTGGTCTAGCTTCCGCCTCAATGGTGGCAGGGGTGGCTCCAGTATTACCGGCGGCATGCCCAGAAGCCTTCGTGACCGGTGGAGCTCTGAATCCTCCACTGTGTGAGAAGATCTACGACACGCTAAGGTATTCTACACGTTCAAACAGTAACACGCATTAAAAAGAAGCCCCTATGAGATAAGACAAGCAATCACTAACTATTTTGAAGAACAGTTACAATAGCCAACACTAGAGAAACTTACCGGTGCAAGTGCAACTCGAAAATGGAAGAACCCTCCGGGTATACGCTGCAAAGCATGTCCCAATTTCTGTCCTAGGTACCGCGGTATACCCCCGCAGTCACCTGTGTATGTCCCTAGAAAAGATTGGCAACTAGTTTGCCAGCACGCGAACAGTCACCAGGCGGGTATAGTCGATAGTCGAGTAGACCACAATGAGCAGGGTATCAAGCCCGAAACCTGTCAAGGGTATCGAGAGAAAATGGTCCGGAAGACAGCTGAGGATCTCGAACGGATTCGAGACCCACGAAGCCCCGTGGCAAATGCAAACGACAGAATCCCCTAACAAATCCTCGATATGTGTTCTCCACTACGTTCGGTCCGAATTTTGAGGGGTTATCTCCGCTACCTTTCCTTACGCGACCTCGTGTTTATCCCCTGTGTTAGAGGGGGGTCCCGGATAAATTCCACGTAACTGGACTTCTACACTCCCTATCACAAACTCCAATGTTTGTTTTTGGGTGGCCTTGGAGAATTTACTCTCCAACCTGTTCCAAGGCCCTAGTCATGAGCTAGTGTATGAACCTTACAAACAAAAAGTCTAATAGATTTTAATTAGCGTTGCTTTTATGGGATTTTTTTACGTCACAAGGTATGAAGGTGAAACTGATGGTGTGGAAAGACTCAAAGCAAAATGAATAAGAAATGCTTGGAAACAAAAAACTTTTACAAAAAATGCAAAAATCGACAACTTTTCGCAAAGAAAGACTTCTTTTTCATTTCAATTTTTCTAAGATTTCATGTAGCAAACATAAAGGAATTTCTCTCAATCTGTGAGCTACTTATGCTCTAAATGTACTGCAAAAACTTATGAACAAAAATACTTCTTCCTAGCTATTGATGCAACAACACAATCTTCAAATAAAGAAGCAAATGAAAAAGAGACATTTATTTATTTATTTACGTGCTAAATGAAGCAACAAAGGGAAAATGTCGACAAGCACAAAACCAAGAAAACAAAATAAAATTCTGGCTTAAATCACAGATCGCAAAGAACCAGAGCAAAGACGCACAATGGCACTCAAGAAAGCATCGACTCTTACGCTTGTCTAAAAACCATAAAACACAATTTTTTTTTTTTTTTTTTTNAGAAAAAACAGGCTAAGGGTAAGAAGCCCTAACCTACTGACTGTGCAACCCTAGACTCAAACCCCTGAGAGGAATACTTCTCACCACAGGAAGGGATGGTTGCCCCACCCTGATTAAAAAGCAACCTGTCAAGCCCGCTACTGTCACTGAAATAGCACGCGTTCAAACGCGTGCTGACCTACAATAGCGCGCAGGTACCCGCGGGCTGCACTTGCACAGGCTGCGTGTATGTATAAACTCTAAGACAAAACCAACACAGGCAGCCCAGACCTGGAAAAGGCCTCTGGTATTGACAACCAGGGTCTCTTGAAGGCTTGGATGCTTCTTCTAACAGAAAAGAAAAATAATTGAAAAGAAAAACAAAAAGCAATCAAACAAACTGAGACGAGACTATGAACCAGCAAGACTAAGACAAGATTCAGAAAGCCCCCTGAGAAGGTATAATTCTGACAGGGAGGAGGAGGACTGCCTCTTCAAGCTTTCTGACTCCTACACGCTACTGAAACCCCTACATCAAGCGTTCAAACGTGGGCTATAGAAGGTTAGGGTGCAGGTTACACGTGGGCAGGCCTTCTGCAGGCCGCGTGTACCTCTGTGTGTCCTGATAATCACTGTCAAGCAATAGTCAAGGAAAAACTGGTATAAAGAACCAGGTTCCCTACTAGCTCTGACCTAACAGAAAACAGACATGCAAAGAAACAAAAAATCTAATCCTTTAAACTACCCAAAAACCTCAACTAAATCCGGAACACCCTAAAGAGTATCTCCCCAGCGGAGTCGCCAATTCTATTGTTGGGAAATAATACCCTACGGACTAACAAGCTAGGGCTAAACTTGCATGCAGATCATGACCTTAAAGAAATCACTTTTAACCTATCACCCCGAAACTAAAACCCCTTTTTCACATACAAGCATGGATATGACCTACTAACCTTTTTCCTGATGTTTGGTGTAGATCCTCCGTTGTGCTTTGTCCGCTTGCTTACGCTGCTCCTTCCAAAAACAATCCTGCAATCAAGACAAAACACTACGCATGCATGCTATTTTTTCTACTTTAGGGTTAGAGTTTAAGCATAAATCGAATAAATCATATAAAACTCATGCATTAGGACGAGAAAAGTATTCTTTTATTAATCTCAAGATGAATCAACTTACAATAATGATAGAGATCGGCCACCGTTCCTCGATCCTGATCCTGGGCTCCTCCTCTTCTTTGTCCTCCAACTGCTTTGCTTGAATTCTTCTTAGGCTTGAGGAAAGGCTAAAGGGTTGGGACAAATGGATTCGACAATTAAGCAGAGTTTCTTTGCTATATTTTTCCTCCTCCAAATAGTACCCCTACCCCTTCTTTTATAGGCTAGAAGGAGATAGGGTTTTGGACGAACTCTCGGCCATGCATGGCTGGGAGTTTCATTTAACTGACCCATAGTTTTTTGTCCCGTCGGCAACTTTCCTATTTTTGTGCTTTGTTAGGTAAACGCGGGCTGTAGTAGGCCAGCCAGCGTTCCAACGCGTGCAGTAGTAGGCCTGCCAGCGTTCCAACGCATGCAGTAGTGGGTTAGGGTGTGTGTCACTTGATTTAAGAGGATTTTCAAGAGTTTATTCAGCATGGCTTTGGCAAGGAAGGGATATGAGTTGGCCTGATGCCAGGTAAGCATGTGTGGTGCAATCTAGGGTTATAACACATGTGCTAATTGGTGTGGTAGTGTACCACTGGATTGTAGTTGTGTACTACTATGGATAGACATAGTTCTGTTCTATTGAATGACATTGTTCTGATTGCCATGTACACTATCAGTAGTGTTGAAAATGATTATCAGCTAGATGGATAGTTAGTGTTCTTGTGGACATACATTCTCCAAGTGGAGAATGGTTCAGATATAATAGATTGTTGTTGGATAGGTATTCTCTCTGTGGAGAATGGTCGGTTGATTGTTTGTTGACATGTCATGGACTAGTATTTTCCTAAGGCACAGATTGTGGCCCTATTAGGAAAATGGTTCAGGACCGATATTTTATAAGGCATATAGGTTGAGATGGATCTATATGGTACATATGAATCGATTATAAAATAGTCCTAGATTGACATTCCTATAGGAATGGTCTCTGTAGTCCATGGCGTAGATTTTAGCATCTATTGGGATAGACATTCTTCTAGGACGTATGTCCAAATTATAATAATGGTCCTTGTATCACTTTGTGGAGTGAGTGAATTATTCATCATCATGCTCGATTACTCAGATGGAGTATGGATTTGAGAGATGATGCAGTTGATACTATCATATGATAGTGATAATGGTGCTCATGATCTAATCATGAGATATCATGTACAACTATGATGATGCTATCGATTGAATGGTATGTTTGTGCTCAAGACCATTGCCTTCAATGTCTCCCTATCTAGGAGGGAGTGTTGATATTATGGTAGTTGTGGGAGGTATTTACCTCCATGTGTAACCCTAACGAGAATAGAATATTCCAGGAAGCAAGAAGAAACCCCAAAGCATTGGACATAACCCTAGAAGACAAGTCAGCTAAAGGAAATATTTAATATTAAGTGTTTAGCCTCCAGAATAAGAAGTCGGCCCAGACAGCTCAGGAAAAACAGTATAAATACAGGAAGACAGATCTCATTTGGTACACACACGACTTGCAACTGCAGAAATGTACAAGTGTGCACTAGAGAAACTACGTAAGTGTGTAAGTCTGGGGAGCAGTTGCAGCTGCAGTTCCTGCAACCTGTAATTTCTGTTTTTCTAGGTTGGAATTTTTCATCAGTATTGGTTATCTTTTCTTGGTGCATTAGCCTTGGTTGGCTATTGATTTTATATCAGAATTCTTCTCTCTGTCAAGGTTAAGGTGCTTGGGGTGGCTTCGACCTATGGTTGGGTGACAATATTTCTATATTGTCTATGGTTAAACGAGCACATATATTATTTCTAATACCTAGAGCTCTCTCAGCTCCCATCTAGCACTATGTACATTAAATCCCTGTGGAATTTTAACTCCAAATTCCACATTTGTTTCCCATCTAGGTTGAGTGTTGAAACCATGGGATCTGATACCAATTTGTAACACCCCTGGACACCTAGGTCGGGCCATGCTACCCTGTAGAACCACTTGCTTTCATTTTTGTGTAAAATATCAGAGTTATTAAATAAAATACAACATCTTATTTTTGTTAACATACATTTATAATGCGAATTTAAACAAACATAGACATTCTTCTACAACATAGATCCTTGTGGAATTAACAGTAAAACATACATGCAACAAACACATGCATTTCTTATAATAACAGATGTGTACTTATACACAACATGTGACATTAACACAATTGATATTTATCTTTTAATTGCTGTCCACCAACTGTGTGCAAACCTTCCATGAACCTCCCAGCTTTGGACCACGTTGCTCATCAGTCTCAGAGGGTCACACCTGAGCTAAGACCAAACTCCACCCAGGAAAGGGATTCATAATCTAGGTTGATAGTATGGTAAGTCACATAGTACATCATGAAGGATTCCTTCCCAGGAGAAAACTTATGCTCACAACTCACAGCCTCTCGTTCCCCACATGCCTGTCCAACCTTGGGAAGTATACACCTTCACTATTCAACATTTCATTGCCTACTCCACTTCCCTTCCAGGGCTTCAGCAACAGGATGAACATGAATTCTCATATATGTGTAGTTATTGTTGGGCTCCTTCCAGGAGAATTCACTTCCCCAACAACCTCTCTCACCTAGAGAGAGTTTCTCACTGGCCTGCCAATCTGCCTCTTCAAACCCATAGGATTGACAACCTACTTCTTCTGTCCAGCTCTTAATTCAAATGGGTAAGGGAGACGGTAGAAACAGAACTCAGGTATGGCATAGATGATGGAAACAACAACCAATCATTAAGGTAGCGTACGGGCTCAAGTGAGTAGTGTGTGCAAGTTACAATGGTCGACGATGGAGAGATTCAACGATGGAAAAAATGACTAGTGCGTCAATGTGTGAGTGCATGTATGTGTGAGTGCATGGGAAGCCTGGCCAGAATGGTTGAGAGAACCCCCACCATGACTTGATTTCCCACATAAAACTGCATGTCCCAAATCTGACACCTATCCTCTTGAAGTTGCATGAGCTCCACTTCTCATTTTTTCCCCTTCCCACAGGAACTTAGGATAACAATAGTTATTTCCCAAACCTTAGTTTTTTAGGAAAATATATTATAATATTTCCTTGGGGTTAAGCCCTCAAGATTAGCTCTTTTTCCTAGCCTCTTAGCCCCTTCCCTTACCTAGTGGATCTTAGTCCCCCATAACTCTTTCTTCGTGGTCGGTCTACATGCAGGGATGTATTTTATATTAATGATATGCATGATTACATATAAAAAAAATAGGCTCACTAGTATAAACATCACATAAGTCTCCTAGATTATAATCACTTGGCTCACCATCCTACAAAACATGTTTACAATTCAGCAAGGGCTCAGCCTTGGGGTATTACATATGGGGTGAGCGCTAGCCGTCTGATCCACGAGTTCGGAGTTCATGCATTTGGAGGAACTTCATGTTGGAGAGGGTAAACTCCTGAAGCCTGGAGCTCTGAAGTCCCAAAATTCTTCCTTAAGTTGAAAGCTAGCTCACGTTTTGGCTCGAGCTCACGTGAAAGACTCTGCTGGAGTATTATAACCCTTGTGAACATGATTTTATGCGTAGGGTAAAGGGAAAAGGCCTGTGGATAAGCAATTCAAGGGTTAAATGAGATCCCAAGAGCTAATTCATCTCCTTAGTGTGAATGATCCTAGAATAGAAGGTTGTGTGAGCCCCAGAAGGTGGTCGGGGTTTGCATCACATTCATGGAATCATTTGATCAGAGGTCAATGATGTAAACCTACTTTCGAAAGTAAGGAGGACTACCATTGAGGCATGGAAGTCCCAAGGTACTAACTAGTTTCTAAGTCTAATTCTCGAATGATGTACTAAATTCGACAGGAAAATACTTGTCGAAGAAGGGCCTTGATGTATCCCCCTGTTAGAAAAACAAGATCGTGGAGCAATAAAATAAAAAATATGTGAAAATAAAACACAGAAAATACATAATACAATAGAGACATAGATATACATGGCTCACCTAGTGTGGGCTACATCCACCAAAGAAATTTCCAGGTCCTTGCTTTATTATTATCCATCAAATTAAGGGATACAAACTACAACACACCCGCTATAACTTCCTCTTCTTTCTCTCACAGACTCCTCTCTGAGAATACAATATTCACAATAATGCATAGTGGAAATAGAATTCCCTCATAAAATAGGGTTTCCTTCTAGGTAAACTAACCTTAAAATAACTTCTACCATCATATTTGTGACCTTATAATGAATGGTCCAGATTGACTATGAAATTAAAATATTTTACAAGGCAATTTTTTCCCAAAATTTCACTTCGGGGGAATTGCCCCCGAATACCCCGCTAGGGGGGGGATAAAAATATTGTTTCCACCCCCCTTGGACCCCCCTAGTGATAGTTTTTGGAGGGAAATAAACACCACCCGTTAGGGAATGGGATCCAAGCACAACTGAAACAAACCTCTGAATCAAGAACATAATCAGGCTCCACAACCAACAATCTCCCACTTGGAGACTGATCACAACAATTCCACTACTATTGTACATGCTAGACTATACTCCTCCTTAGACCTGGAAAATTTCTCATCTTCACCTTCATGCTTGAAGGCCAACTAAAACTGAGCAGGAACTTAGTTTCTCCCTGGTTACTCCCTTTGTTAACATGTCTGTATGATTCTGGCTAGTATGTATCTTTTCCAACTTCAAATTTCCATCTTCCAAGATGGATTGTATGAAATGGTACCTGAGTTGTATATGATTAGTATTTGAATGGAAGGTTGAGTTCTTTGCAAGATGAATGACACTCTCACTATCACAGAACAACCTACTATTCTCCTGCGTCTTTTCCAATTCCTCGTTAAATCTCTGTAACCAAATCATTTCTTTACCAGCCTCTATAGAAACAACATACTTTGCTTCTGTTGTTGAAAGTGAAACAACCTTTTATAGTTTTGAAATCCAACTTACTGTGGGTCCACCTTCAGTAAAAACATACCCTGTCGTGCTCCTCCTCCTAACTTTATAACATGTTGTTGATGGGCTTTAAATCCCTTGATTCAACAGTAGGAACCAAACCCGCCACCAAGGCTCAATTAGAATCTTCAGTGTTTAATAGTGGAATGGTTCTCTAAATCTTGCGATCCGGCCAAATTATCGATGGGCTTTACTTTTTCTTGTGAAGGTTCTTCCTTCAGTTTGGACCATTATTTTTTTTGTATATTTTCTCTTGGGTGGGACCGATATGAGATGTAAGCCAGTATATACCAACTTGGCAACAAAAATGGAATTAAGCTTAACTAAGGGGAAGAGGTTGAAATTGGGATAAATCATTGCTCAAGCATGCAGACAAAAATTTTATACCACAGGCCTAGTACTAATACATTAACCATGTGAGCATTCAATTACTGCCTGAGATACTAACTACCAGAAAGAAAACACATATGAAATGAGATAATGGCAATCAAAATAATTCATCTACCAGAACCATTCATCACATAATAACACAACGATTCATCTTCATCATGAAACAAAGAACAAAAAAACATTGCACCAGATAACTTGACAACAAAATTAATTGCTCTTACTCATTACAACATCATTCATGAAACAGGATAGGAAATAGTTCATCTCCATGTCCAATCACACATGAAGTTGATGAAAATAACTTGTCTTTGGACAGAAGGACTTCTCAATTCAAAGCAACTTCAAAATAATTCTTAACAACCATAAAGAAAGAGTTATTTCCACAACCATCGACCCTTAACTAATTGGTCGATGTATTTATTTATAATCTAAAGTTCAACTGAAAACAACGGCTAAGTGCAGTTTAAGAAAAGAAAAATATGCCATGTGGTGTCGTCTTCTAACATTTTATTTAACAATCAACTCAAGATAGTTCTTTGGAAGGGTGACTTTTCTCATACTTAGACCAACTGATAAACATATCTTCGTAGGTTTGGGCCCATGGGAACTTGTGCTTCTCTATCAGAGCTGTGTAGAATCCTCTGATCTCCACCGCATGCGCTCGGTACTTCATTGGACTTGTGTTTAACTGTTGTAGCACAGTTTGAGCCTTCATCGTATGTTACATAAATCTTTACACTTGTCCTGGCAATGTATTGGTCACCTTGGCTAGCTCTTCGGCCCATAGTGAATCATGCTTGGCATGTGCTCCGATTATGTTGCATAAGTCGATGAATTTGCTGGGTTCATCGAACTTGGGGAGTCCTATATCCTTCATTGCTTCGTTGATATTACTCCAATGTTTCCTTCAGGTTCCTTGGCGAGGTTACGGAGCGAACTTTGTTCGGTAGTCGGAGGGATATTTCCTGCAATCGGGATTGACATCGTTTATAAATTATTTATCAGGCAAAACATAGGAAGATGTGATCGGAAAAAAAACCTGATGCGTACCTGTATAGCTTGCTAGTCCTGATTTTTAAATACTTACGTGATCCTAGTAACCTTTTGAATGACCTGTAGCATCTTTGTCCACACCGTCGCTCCTCTTCAGTTTGGATGAGTTACATTTGCGCATCATAGCATGGCAGATCAGGTACGACATATACGAGCGTTGAAGCCATTCCAGAGGTTGATTTTCCTTTCGGGTATGGAAATGATGCCAGAGCTAAACGTGTGTTGAAAGTGTGTGTTAGCTCCCAAAACGTTGGATACTGTAATAAATGAAGTTGTTAAACTCCCGAGGTTAAGGAAAGTTGTTACCCCAGAATCCGTATCACCGAGTGTGTCAACCATCATTCGCTAATAGTGGAGGCTGGGAAGACTAAAGAGACTAGAAATGATTGTACCATATATTCTCTGTAACTCCTATCCGCTGTGTTTCAGACGTCCTGGATCATATTCGTCGTGCAGATATGATGCGTTAATTCTTAAAAACATCCCATCGCAATGTATGAGTATTCCTTGGCACGTTTTGTCTCACTTTGTTATCGGATAAATCGGTAGGTGCAAACACTAACTGATCTCCCTAGATCCACCTAGATCTAGAACAAAACACACCAAAACATGATGCTTTCCTTAAGTTTCAGATATTGAATTTACTAACTAAAGAGGGATAGGTGAAATACCATTTAAACACCTCTTCCTCTCTCCATCTCCATTGTAGTTCCGTTCCAACACTCATAGAATGATGATGCTACAAAAGAACGCAACCAAGCAAAGTGATAGTAATAGCATAAACTCAATATAAACCTATATATGTGATCAAGGAATCATACAAGAAAACATAACAAGCTTTATAGGAAAGAATCATATTACTGTATCATATTAAATGTGAAAGAGAGATTACAACCGTGGCCTTAATGTCGTAAGGTCCCTTCCAACTTTCCTTCGTTCCCCACACATAAACGCTCCAAGAATTATGAGAGCATATATATGATAATATTCACAATCTATCTTGACGAAGTGTCTCATCTATCCAAGCTAACAATCTCCAAAGCTCAATCCATTCCAAGCTAATCCAAAAAGCTACAAACTCCAAAAGCCAAAAGCTAATCTCATCCAAGCCCATCTGAAAAGATACAAACTCCAAAGCTAACTTTCTCCATCAGAGCTCCTCTCCTTTTATAAGTTGAAGAGGATAAGGTGAGGAGGTTAGGATGATCCCACCAAATCATGAAAGAGAGTAAGATCCAAACTATTTGGATGCCACCTCACCATGGAAGTTTCTCCTTCTAGAAGCATCGAGAAGATGCTCGTTTTTCCCACGTATGAGCATTCTCGCACCCTGCTTATAGTGCAACCTGCGAACCTCTCGCAACCCAGCTATGGTGCAGCCTATGAGAATTAGGTATTCTCGCACCCTGCCTATATAGCAACCTGCGAAAATCCTCTTTAATAGCATTTTTACAAAGGAGAATGCAACTTCTTTTCTCAGGAAAAGTTCTTCTCTCTTCTTTCTTCAGGAACTCAGGCCACTGACCCCTCTGAAGGCAATAGATAGGTTTACATCATTAACGTTCATAGGGATGATGAAAATAATGTGTAACAGAGAGCCCCCCAAAGTATGAAGTTAGAACAGAGTGATAGCTGAAATACTTTGTCGAGTGTGTGTAGGGAACAAGGAACAGTCAGTCGAAAACCTGCCAACAAACAAGGAAATACAGTACAATAATATATCATCACTAAGGTAGGATTTCCCATACTCAGAATACAAATGACTCAAAGCATAAATGCCGACATGTGAAGATCCATGTCAAGTAAGACAGGTCATGGCCACCAAACATACACTGTGGATCCATGCCGATATGACTCAAATATGAACATAGCCACGAAAAATACACTGTGGATTTATGTGTTAAAGACTCAAATTTGAACATAGCCACGAGACATACAATGTGGATCTATGCAACAATACAAACTGAATATACTCCAACGCAACCTGAATTTGTGATAAAAGGTTTAGGGTCTTCATCTCCACCACTCTAAGTACGAATCTAAACATGTGAATACATGTGTTGAAGTCGAACATCGTATAAACCACTTGATTACCAGTCAATTATGAGAACCGTTAACAAGTGTGAGGGAAATCACCATTAATGTCAATGACTCCCAAGGTACTCTAGTGCAATCCAACGAATGTGAGTTAATGAGATGAAGTCAAACATTCGGCGGAATCTCCCGATCACGGGTCAAAAATGAAAACCCATTGTCGAAAGCAAGGAAACCTTACATTGAGGCATGCAAGTTCCAAGGTACCAATTGGTTTCTAAGTCTAATTCTTGGATAATGAGTTGAAGTTGACAGGAAAAGACTCATCACAGGAGGGCCTTAATGTATCCCCCATCAATGAAATGAAACGGGTAAAAACATTTGATGTAGATCAGAGTAACAAGTGATTCAGGAATGACTCAGGGATGGTCGACGCAATAGAAGGCTTAAGGACTACAGAAATGGCTGACGCAATAGAAAGCTTTCCACGTTGAACTTCATTTTGAACGTATTGATGACACGACAACTGTCTTGGAAACATTGAATCAACAACAGGGATCACAGACCAATTTGTAATCTTATAAAGGAGTACGATCAAGAGACAAGCGAATTTTCCAACCTAGACACAAAGTGAGTGAAAGGGTGTCATGCTCAAAAGTGACTCTTCCATGGAATACAGGTTTAAACATATTTCTTTCCCAATTCCCCCCCCACCATTTCTGACGAGTACCTCTTTATTTTTACACAAGCTTGAGGAGGATAACATATGCTTGTAGATGTAAGCTCATCCTTCGGATGAGTCCCTCGGAGTATGTTTAATGAACCCTAAAAAGGAGTGGTTCGGTCCCACATGGGCCTTTTAATGTTTGTTTTATGAGTCCAAAGAAAGAAAACTCAGGGGTTTTTCATGTTTATAGAGTCTAAAAAACACTTAAAGAGAACTCTCTCAGTTCCTTTTTCGTAAAGTAGTCTGATGAGAACGAAAAAGAGATAAACTATCGCTCAATAAACGTTTTCTTCAAATACTTTAATGAGCGTGAAAAGAACAAGGTCACTCAACAATCTTTTCATGTTTAGAGAGTTTGAAAAGAGCTTAAAGGGAACTCCAGGGGGTTCCTTTTTCATATAACCTTTACGAGTCTGAAAAAAGTGATAAAAGTATACTCGGTTACATTCTCATTGATTTACGAGCACGAGAAAGAACAAAGACTAAGCTCAGTAACTTATTCTCATGTATTTACGAGCATGAGAAAGAACAAAAAGAACTTTATTCCTCATGTATTTACGAAGTAATGAGAAAGAACAAACACTATCGATTGTTTTCATTTTACGCTAAACTTTTTAAAACAAACAAAAATGCTTGGACTCGGTTTCATTTTTACACAAGCTTGGACCAGAGGAAACTATGTTTGAGGGTAAGTGGTTTCATTTTTTATTAATAAGCTTGAACCATAGAAAACTATGCTTCAGGACTTCCCAACGATAACACACATGGATGGTTGGTACTTATCCCTAGCTTAAGAAGGCCATCGCTTTAACTTCATCATGAAGTCCAAAGGTCGTAAGCCAATGTCCCTCAAGCTTCATTTCATCCAACGTACAAAGGGTGGAGGAAATGAAACTTCTCAAATACTAGATCTAAGGGGACTTGACTTTCCTAAAATCAGAGAGGGGAAAACTATTTCGCTTTAACGAGTTTAATACGTAAACAAGAACTATGCTCATAACCTCTCAAGCTTTCATTTTTTAATGAGGTTGCCACGTTAGAAGAAAAACTATCCTGTAATGCCTTTCATTTTTAATATTGAAATTAGAAAAACTATGCTCATGTGTGGTTTCCTTCTATTTAACAAGCTTGAAACATAAAACCATGTTCATAAACTTTGTTTCATTTTTAATGAGGTTGCTATAGAGAGGAAAATTGTGCTCGTATATTTTTTTTGATCATGGATTCCAAGAGGGAAATGCTCCATAATGACACAATGTCAAGGGAAAAAATTTGGTAATGGATTCCAATAGGTCTTCACCGGAAGGAAGAAACACACCCTGGAAAGACACCATGTCGAAACATGGTGAGTAAAGAGACGATCTAACAACCATATCAAGAGATCACCATGTCACTAATGGATCTAAGTCATAAGAAGTTGAAGCCATGGGTGACGTAACTATTATTAATTGACCTTTGGTGGGGGTGATACCATCTGCGCGATATAAGAACCATTAAGGAGGTAATCCACAATACCGAATGAAAAGTTGATCATCACCACAACTCTCGCCCATCGTGGAGGGAGATATCACATGAAAAAGAGTAGACACAATAGCTTTCATGGCATAGGACATAATCAAGGAGTAGCAAAATAAGGGGTCTTGGACTACCATTACATCGATAAAGATAGTTTTCCTCCCAAAGCCATGTGAAATGAGGAAGGGTCCCTGGGTTGACCTTAATTTGTTAAAAAAAGATACAATAGATTCGTGTAAATGGTAAGATGAGGAAAACCTAAAGCTCCCCGCCAAGCAATAGAGGACAAAATAACAGACGCACCTTCATCTATCAAAGATCTCCAGTAACGTCCTGACCACAAACTTGTGTTGTAATATGGAAAGGAATGTGAGAGGGAAGACGAGAACCAGTTAGCACCCCACCAAAAATTATGACTTCATTACTTGGAGGGTGTTCCATGGGAGAATGAGGAATACCCACCAGCATGGTATATTCTATATCAACAATAAAACTCCTGAGCATGACGTTTAATTTAGCGAGAGTAGGATCTAATTCCATGATGATCAGATCAACTACTTGGGGTTGCATTCTCCAAGGGGAGAATAAGATCGACAGGTGGAAAATAGATCACCACTTTGGGTGACACTCTTTAATGGGAGAATGGGATCAACCAAGGATGGGATCGATTGACCTCTTTAGTTTCACTCTCTAAGGGGAGAGAGGATTGACCGAGGGTGGTATCGGATCAACCACTTTTCCTTCAATTGGTTCAATTAAGGACGGACTAGATTGAAGACATGATCAATCGAATTGGATCGGCAACAGGTCGAGAGTGATCATTCCATCAACTACTGTGGGGTTGAGAAAAACTTCACGATATACCGGAGCTGATACCGGCCAAACAAAGGATGTCTTCCAAGAATTTTATAGCTTTGTCCATAATTTAGGGCAAGATGAGTGAGATGACTACCTTGCATAACATACATGGGAACTTGACTCTACTTTTTCTTCCCAAATCCAGATCGTGACTAGTTGACGGAGGTCATCAACATGTTGTTCCGTGCAGCTTCCATTCCATTACGGGTTGGCCTCGTGGTTTGTAGACCATTCTTCTATAACCTTATATAGACCGTGGAAATCCTTAAGAAGATGGCTACCCCTACAAAGCCCTCAAGAAGGGTACTTGGCTTACGGGTTGTTTGGGTGATCTTGACATCATCAACACCCCAACACGATCAACAATCGGGTTGTTTTCCAACACATTTGAAAGTGGTTGGAGTTTTGGATCCTTTCTTATTTTTTCTTCTTCTTATTCTTGTTTCTTCTTCTTCTTATTCTTTCGCTTCTTCTTCTTCTTCTTATCCAACTGGTTACCGACTTCTGAGATCTTTCACTCCGTGAAGAATATGAAATGGAAGAAGACTTTGCAAGTAGAAGGAGAAGAATATCTTATTGGTGAACATGGTGAAGGATCAACATGAGGTTGATGTTCTTGGGGAAAGTGCTTACTTAATTCCAAGCACTTAATGTGACTGGAGATTACTTGAGTAGAAAACAACCATACCGGGAATCCAATTCAGAGACCAAGGCTCAAATTAGTGATGTGAGGAGGTCCAATGTCTCCATAAGAAGGAAAACAAAAGGTTCCCCTAGGAGCAGGGTTCCTTCATTGGTCATTTCGAACCTGGCACCTCATTAAAACAAAGATCCAACCCAGAGTTTGCTAGGGAAAACAAAACAAAACGCTTAAAAATCTAGGAAGAAAACCAAAAAAAAAACCTTTTCAAATGATACTAATTAGTTGGTGATGAAATCCAAATGTCGGGAACAAAGCAAGAAATGGTTGAGATAGAGAAGGTGGAAAAATTACGACAAATTGCTTTTTCAATGTAATTTATGCCTTTGGTGCAAGCTCCCACACATAATCTTGCATATACCCTCCAAGGAGCCTTTCGAGTTGATTTGGATTAACGCTGATTCCAGTAATCAGAAGATCTGGTTCTCTCCACAACCACCTTGTGTAAACATCCTAAAGAGATAGGCCACTATATTACCAATCACTACGCGATTCCTCGGGAAATTCACAAAATTGATCCACATGAAAAGGCAGGTTATCTATCTCGAAATCAAATTGAAAGGCTTCACTCATCATTGTGGTATACTCAAGTGACCCCCATAATACGCTAGAACCTCTACACTAAGACCAACAGCAGTAGTGGAGTAACTCTGCCAGCCTCAATGCGACCTCGTGATTGACCTTGTGTTAGAAGGGCTTCCAAGGACAAAATGTAGTAAGTGGATTTAAGTCTCCCTATCACAAGATTATGTTTTTTGGGTACTTTGGAAAGTTATCTTTCACACCTTATCCAATTTGATTATTTTGATAGAAATGTCTAATCAATTTTTTATGCTTTTATTTTATGGTTGTTGTTACTCAAGAGGCAAATGCATGGATATGGTGTTTTGACTGGACTGTAAAGTTATGCAAAGAGATGAAGATGCAATCTTTTCATTTCATGAAATTCCATGCTACGAGAAGAGAAAACATTTATCATTCCTAGATGCACAATGTCCCAAAATCTTAAAACTCATCAATATCAATATTCTCAAGAAATGAGCAAAAATATTGTAATAATCAATGCACTCCATTCATGGTCTCTAATTCAAATGCAAGGATTCCCCAAGAATCATGCAATTCCTACTTGAAATGCAAGGATGCCCCCATTCCAATATAAAGCAAGAAATTAAATCTTTTGTTTCAAAATTTCACTAAAAGCAATAATGAAATTTCTTAAAACAATGAAACTCCAAACTAAAATTTTTCTTTAAAGCGAACTATTAAGAAGAAAACTGATCTTTCCCTAAACAATTTAAAGAAAACACAATGCTTTGTTGTTTAAAGACACTCAAAGCAAGAGAGACTAATCCTTCAAAACCAAACAGCAAAGATGGCTAAAAGCAACCCAAAGAATTTCAAGCAGACTGTAAAAATATCAATATAGGTTATAAAAGTTCAATCCACCGGACAATCAAAGAAAAGCTATGCATCAAAATATAGGAAAGCCTAATTGCAAACAAAAAATTTCAAATGGGTTCACAACCCAGTTATAGGGTGCAGTGCGAACATCAATGAAGTTTGCAGGATGGACACAGGTAGGGTGAAAACATATCGCACTAGATTACACAGTAGGGTGCGAAACTGAGGGGTTTTCATAGGATGTAGACCAGTACTGCGATACTTCTTGAAATCAAAGAGAATTTGGGAAAGGACAAAAGAGTCTAAGTGAACCATATCCAGAGAGTCGTGATGGATCTCCCACATACCTCGTGAGACAGGAAAACAAGCAATCAAAGCAAGGGAAACTAGACTAATCTTCATTAGGGAAACAATTTTGTTCTCGAAAGTGGATCTCGCCAATTTTGCTAATGTGATAAATCTAGGCAGCATTAATTAATCCGACTTTGCTAGATCCAATTCAGATTCATATATAGAAACAAAAACACAACCCGTAACATGACGCCTTAAGTTTTAGATATTGAATTTACTAACTAAAGAGGGATAGGTGACATACCGCTTAAACACCTCTTCCTCTTGCCATTTCCATCCTAGTTGCCCAACACTCCATACAATGATGATCCTACAAAGAACACAACCAACCAAAGTGATAGTAATAGCATAAACTCAATATAAAACTCATGTATGTGATCATGAATCATACAATAAAACACAACAAGCTTTATAGGAAAGAATCATATTACTATATCATATTAAATGTGAAAGAGAGATTACAACCATGGCCTTGATGTCGTAAGGTCCCTTCCAAATATCCTTTGTTCCCCACACATAAATGCTCCAAGAATTCTGAAAGCATAGATCTGATAATATTCACAATCTATCTTGACAAAGTGGCTCATCTAGCCAAGATAACAATCTCCAAAAGCTCAATCCAATCCAAGCTAATCCAAAAAGCTACAAACTCCAAAATCCAAAAGCTAATCTCATCCAAGCCCATCTGAAAAGCTACAAACTCCAAAGCTAACTTTCTCCATGAGATCTCCTCTCCTTTTATAAGTTTAAGAGGATAAGGTGAGGAGGTTAGCATGATCCCACCAAATCATGAAAATAAGTAAGATCCAAACCATTCGGATGCCACCTCACCATGGAAATTTCTCCTTCTAGAAGCATCGAGAAGATGCTCGTTTTTCCCATGTATGAGCATTCTCGCACCCTCCTTATAGTGCAACCTGTGAACCTCTCACAAACCAGCTATGGTGCAGCCTACGAGAATCAAGCATTCTCGCACCCTGCCTATATAGAAACCTGCAAACATCCTCTTTAATAGGGTTTTTACAAAAGAGAATGCAACTTCTTTTCTCAGAAAAATTTCTTCTCTCTTCTTTCCTCAGAAACTTAGGCCGCTGACCCCTCTAAAGGAAACAGATAGGTTTACATCATTAACAATCATAGGGATGACAAAAATAATGTGTAACACACTTCCCCTCTCTGCTATAAATCTTAGATGTTTTGTGTGGGTTCTACGCATCGTCCGAGTTTGTATACAAGTAGGGACTGGTCTTGTGAGTCCAATTCTATCAGACTCTGTGTTGTTTCCCTTCATCCAGTCGTGGACGTCTAAGCACACATGCTATCGCTCCATGGGATCCGCTCAAAACACGAGACGGTGTTTGTGAGGCAGCCAGAGAACTAGGTATTAACCCAAACATGCCTAGGACTCTTTCTTATTGGCATCGAGTGTCTCCGATATTTCAAAAGGAGGTCCTTAACTTTTCTCCAAAACGATGTCAGCGCCTCAAGAGGAGGTCGAAGTGGAGAATTTTTTTTCTGAAGGACACAAGTTGGAGGCCATGACCTCTCAAAATCCAACACTGCGGAGGAGAAGAAGGCCCAGAAAAAATAAGGAAGTAGGAGGAAGCCACATATTGACTGAGTTGAGTGCACACTCGGTCGCTGAGGAGTTCATGATGCATGCTACCCGGCTAGGGCCTGTCGGGACTACCAGTCGAGTAAGCGGGAACCAAATGCGAAGGACAGGGGTATCAAGTTCTGACATTGAAATCCCCAATCAACAGTTGGAGTAGGCACAACTTTCCATAGCCAAAATTTATGAAGAAAATAGATAATTGTGGAGACAACTGGTGGCGCAAAACCAGGAGATATCAGCACCACCAGGTCACAAAGGAAGCACAAATTGGCTGAAGAGGCAGCTTCAGGAAGCATAAGATATGATTGTGCAGTTACCTGAAGCATAGAGGATGATGGAGGAGGAGAACATAAGAACATTGCAAGGCACACAGAACAGTCTGGAAGAAGGTCTGTGTGTAAGAGATACATGATGTGCGGACCGTTGTTTTGTATTCTTGGAAGTGGCGTATGTTTTGATAGTTTTCCCTGTTTGTTGTGAGAATTTTCATGTTCTCGATGTAACTGGGCTGGTTGGCCAAGGTGTTAGTAGTTTTTATTGTATGTAACCTAAGCCCGTCGGGAACCTTTCAAAAATGTTTTGCCTGAACAGATTCTAGTCATAGTAGTTGAAAGCATCATGTTTCTTCTTTGTGCATAAATATATCGTGTTCTTATTCAAGCTTCTCATAATTATGTGATTTTGTAATTACCATTGTTCTGAGTTATTTTGTAAGGTCGTTGATATTTTCCTTTAGAAACTTCTGATGCCGAATGATGCCGATGTGGCATTACTAACTCAGGGCTTATTAAAAAAAAACCTAGAACTCAGCTCGTGCGTAAGGGTTGCAATCGAGACTTCGTTTACGTCGATCGCGCTAAATTGAGCTAGATATTGTAAATGTTGATGCCGGGTGAGTATCGGGGATCGACGTTCAAAAATCAATGCATAGTTTCTTCCGGGGTTATCGTCCTTCAAAACTCCCGATGTCGAAAATGTCCCGAAGGTCGGCGATTATTATTTCATTTTTTGTTCAATGCTTATTCTCTAAAATTTCTCCAATGCCGAATTAATCGATCATTGGATATATTCTTGGTGGTTCCTGTTGCAAAAGAAATTTTGCGTCTGCCGACGCCGACGAATATCAGGGATTGGCAACTTTGATTCTCTCTAGCATTTTATTTCATGCTTAATCCTTCCCGATGCTGAAATCCTGAAGCGCGTCCAAGAAAACTTTCACTGTCATTTCTCTAATTTAGATATTCGTCTTTTAAGTTAATGATTTTCACATGTCCACGGAAGCTTTTAAAGACTTAAAGAGAAACAAAAGAGATAAGAGAAAGACACATTTTTCATATCAGACAATGCCAAAAGATCAAGTGGTACCCAAAAATTGAGATTTTACGTAGACTTTTAGGGTATGTTGAGTGCTCAACAAATGGTGATTCATTGGGCGAATGCAGAATCTCTATTCTTCCTTCATTCTCAATTGGTACAAAAGTTGGTGGAGAAAATTTTCTAGTTTTAAATCAGAGCTTCTTTTACTTGTGGAAATTTGAAATCCTTCGGTTGATGCTTCTGATTTTTTCCATGGGGTTTCGACCTTTATTCCTCCTTTGTTTCATGTAACCTTGACTTATGTCCCCTTTTACAAAAGTCTAGCAAAGAATTCACTAGCATGAAGCCTTTAGTTACCTTTACTCCTTCTCTTTGGTGTTTCTCCACTACCAATGAGTGTCCATAGCACCAGAGGAGTCACCCCAACGTCATAGACCTTGCTATGCTTCCAATGAGCGTATTTATCCCCGATGGATATATCTGCATACCCTCCCCTACTGATCACTCTTTTGATAATGTCCATTTTATTTCGGCAAGATACCCTGAGCGAGTGAGAGAGGATGACGTTTGTTTATTTCACAAAGTGAGATGGTTAGGTGGACCCTTTGCTAGATTTGTGTTCAAGTTCATGTAGTCCTTTCCAGATTTCCTTATTACCCTTAAGGTCTTACCAAACCACTAGGCAGACACTTCTAGCATTTCTTCAAAGTTGTTCGTTTGCGTGGGTTAGATGGAGGGATCCTCAAAGAAACCGCAATTTCCTTGATGCTTCTTGTGTTGTATGTGAGCGATGAGTTTGGAACAAAGTTCGCTATTTCACATGACTTAAGGTCAACCATTGTCCCGCTAAACACAACTTTCAAAAGAGAAGAAATACAGAAAGCAAAAGAAAACTGAAAAGAAAAGTATTTCAAAATCCTGAAAACACTAAAACAAGATGCCTCCCTTTTTTTATTTTATTTTTATTTATTGGAAATATTGTTTGAGGGCTTGGTCGTTTACTGGGAGGGAATCAGGTCCCCCCCTCAGATTTTGTAACCGATAATTTCCCACCCCAATCTTCTCAGCCACCTGGAAAGGACCAAGGCACAGATTCTGAAACTTAGAATGTTTCCCTTTCGACTCATTTTCCCTATCCCATTTTAGTACTAAGTCTCCTATTTCAAAATCCTTCTCTTTGGCCTTATGCTTGTCAATCCACCTTTTCACTATCTGCTATTGATCTATGAATTTTGACTTATCCTTTTCTCTCTCTTCTTCTAGCATGAGCAGAGTATCAATTCTTTGTTGTATGACTGAGGAGGGATCCCCGTTGGAATCTTGGGCTAGTTGAAGAGATAGAAGATAAAGCCCATTTGGGAGAATGGCTTCCTATCTGTAAACTAGGAAGTATGGGGAATTTACGATGTCTTATTTGGGTGTGACCCTTTCATCCCACAAAGTGTTGTGGAGTAGATTATGCCAATTCCTTTGGTTATTTTCAACCGTCTTCTTTAGTATTCTTACTAGGTTCTTATTGGCGATTCTGCCACCCTGTTTCCCTGTGGATAATAATTTGTAGAGTACCTAATTATGATTCCTTTGTCAAAAGAAAACTCCATTAGTTGGGTGGAAGAGAAGTAAGTTTCATTATCAAAAACCAAGACAGAAGGGACACCAAACCTCATGATTAGTTGTTTCTCTATGAATTGGATCACCACTTTTTTGTTTACATGAGTCAAAGGGATAGCCTCTGCCCATTTTGTGAAGTAATCAGTGGCAGTCAGAATATACTTGTGTTGTTTTGAATAGCTTGGTGTGATTTCTCCTATGATATCTAACCCCCATTGCTCAAAAGGACTAGATACAATCACTAGCTAGAGTGGGATTGTTGCTCTCTTCTCCCTCTCGGTGCTTACTTGAAAAGTTTTACAGTTTCTGGCATAGGTATGGGTATCTTTGAACAAGGTGGGCCAATAATAACCAGCTCTTAGTATCTTATGAGCAGTGGTATTTCCTGCAAAATTCCCACTAGCAAGGACATCATGGAGTTCCTTCAGGACTTTGTCTGCATCTTCACGTTTGAGACATCTTAAGACTACTCCATCATAATTAATTTGGAAGAGTACAAAATTTATGAGGTGGTATTGTGCAGATTTTAACCTGAGAGCTCTCCTTTCCCTGGGGTTGATATTTTCTAGCCAGGCCCCATGGTGTAGGAGGTAGGTCAAATTCTTATACCAGGACTCGGGCCCTGGGGAAATGTATGAAGCTTCACCACACCATAATTCCATTTCATTCTCCCATCCAGAATCTTCATTTGCTTGGTCCTAGGCTTCAGCTGTGAGTTTGCACAACCCTTTCCCCTTGACAAGTTTGGAAGGTTTTATATCTAGATCAAATTATTGGACTACTGCCATCTAGTTCCCTCTTCTTTCCCTCATCTCTTGCTAAGTAAACAAGGATCAGAATGCAGGGTGAGGTAGAATCACTTTGGTGTGGTTCTTGAGGATGTAAGACCATAAGTGTTTTACTACCTTGTATACCGCATAGGCATGTTTCTCAATCGCAGGATATTTAAGCTCGACTCCCTAGATATTAGTGCTCATGAATAACACTGGAGCTTCATTGTTGTCATCATCCTTCTGAGTCAATACTGCAACTAACAACTGGTCGAAGGCGAAAGTATAGAGAAAGAAATCCCTATTGAAATCGGGACTTCGTAGCACAGGGGCCTGGGATATGGCAGTTTTAATATTGATGAAAGAATCCTTTCGTTCATCATCCCACTTAAATTCGGCATCTTTGTGAATCATCTTTTGTAAGGGTTTGATGATTTCCGTGAAATCGGGAATGAATTTCCTCACAAAATTGATTTCCCCAAAAAAGGATTTCATAGATTTCTTGTTATGGGGCAACGGGATTTAGTTTATGGCCTTAATCCTTTCTAGGTCTATGCGAATACCTGCTTGGGATATAATATAACCTAACAACTTACCTTCCTCGACACTGAAAATGGTTTTCTTTGGATTTAAGAATATATTGTATTTCCTACACCTTTCAAAAATTTGAGTCAAGTGTTGGATGTGTTCTTCTATGTTCTTTGAATACACGGTTACGTCGTCTAGATACACTACCACACACTTGTTTATTAGTCCCTAAAATTCTACTTCCATGGCCCTTTGGAAGGTCTCTCCTGCGTTGATTAACCCAAAAAGCATGTGTTTATAAGCAAAGGTTGCCCGGTTCATTCAGGAGGTAGTTTTTAAACGATCCTCCTCGAAAACCAGGACTTGGTTGTAACATGAGAAAATGTCCAGTAGGGAGAATATATCCAAGCCATACATGGTCTATAGGAGTTTCTCCATTGATGGGACTGGGTAATTGTCCTTTTTTGAAGCTCTATTGAGATTTCTAAAATCTATGCATAAGCGAATTTCTCCAGAATTTTTCCTCACAGGAACCAGATTTGCTACCCACGCAGAATGCCTGACCTGGAAAATGATCTTGGCATCTAAAAGTTTCTTTAATTCCTGATACATGAGAGGCTCCAGGGATGGGTGATACTTTCAGAGCTTCTGCTGGAAAGGTTTCACCTCAGGTTTCAATGGTATAGTTTGTTGAATGATCCGGGTGTCGTAGGTTTTCATGTCTCGGCAGGACCATGCGAAGACATCTTGATATTGTCTAAACAGTTTGAGATAAGCCTTTCTTTCCTCTTTAGATATGGTCTTTCCGAGATTCACATTCTTTGGATTTTCCGGGGTTCCGATATTTATAGTTTCATGAAGGAGACAAGAGCTACCAGTCTTAGCATTCTTAGGCCCCCTAAAGTGTTCTTTCAGGTCAAACAAAATTTATAGAATAGCTATCCCCTTCGGGATGGTGTGATATTTTGATCTTTCAATAGACTGGCCTATTCGAGAATCAATTCTATCACTTGCTTCTGTAATACCTCATCGTCAATGGCTAAATCTTTGAACTTGTCTTGGTTAGTTAGGAAGTTTCTGATCTATTCATCTACTTCAAAGACCTTCCATTTAGAGATATTGTTAGGCATTGATGGTTTTTAGAGTAGTTCCACAGTGAACTGGGAGGCATCATAGTCCTCTAGAGGTGACAGCCTCGAAGCCGTTGTGGTCAGGGAATCAACAAGGATTTTCTTTTCTCTGGGGATCGCGGTGATATTGAAAGCTTCAAAATGCTCCATTAACCTATGAACTTCCTGCTGATAATTCTTCAGGTGCGGGGAATTGCAGTGTGTAGTATTCCTTACTTGTCTAACGATAATCCCCGAGCCCCCGAAAACTTTCAGTTCTTTGACGTTCAAGTCTATGGCTTTCTTTAACCCTTTTACTAAAGCTTCATACTCAGCGGTGTTATTGGTGCATTCGAATTCTAGTCTACAGGAAAATAAATAATGTTTACCTTTTGGATAAATGAGGATGCACCTTGCCCCCAATCCCTCCTATGATTTAGATCCATCAAAGTATATGGTCCACATTTGTGAACGATAATTACCCTCTTCTTATTTCTTATTTCTTTTTAGTTTTCCTATATCTTGTTTTGTAACTTATAATGCAGGGTCTTAGCAGAGGAGGGTGTCTTCTGTCGGTATCGACGATTTCTCTTGAAAAACCATTTTAGAGTTTTGAGTGAGGGGGAAATCAGATAAGAGAGGGGAAATTTTTTCGAAGTGGGAATCACAGGAATAATTATCCAGCATGGGGAAATATGTAGATGAGGGTTCATTCAAGGTTTCTAGATCAGTGACCATATGTTTCAGATATCTCTCCCTATCGATTCTGATCATATTTGTGTATCCCTTCAGTGGTAGTCAAAGGTGTTCCCATTCTTTTCTAAAGTACCATTTAACTTCTCAGACCAATATCGACTTAGTAATAACCCATAGGCCTCTGGGATGTCTACCATGATGATGTCAATTACTTGTACAAATTTAGGATGTGTCACTATTCTGATCATTAAATCCCTGAGTTCCCCCATGACTTTGACTTGGTTCCTGTCTAGTTGTATCACGTGTTTGTCGCTCTGTAGAGGAATGTCATTTAATTTTCTGCAAATTGAGAAGGGCATAATGTTGGAAGATGCTCTTGAATATACCAAAAAATTATGGAGGTTCCAATTGAAAACTTTGAACGTTAAGAGGAAAGGTGGGACAAAAGGCTTCCCTTTCTTATATTCTGAACAGGTATTCACGATTGGTTTATTCACTGGGTCTGTGGAAGCTAGATTTCTTTCCTGACCATTGCTAGTCGTAGGGTCATCTACTGAGTTCAAACATTGTAGCAGGACGTCCTTCTACTGAGGGATCCTGCACATGTCCATGACTGATATGTTATCCCTTAACTTCTTCAAATATTGAACTATGTTGTAATCGAGTTTGGGTGATTCTCGGGTATGGATGCTTATAGGTTTCTTACTGGGAGAAAAAGGTGTTTTTGGGCAATCATGGGTTGTCTTATTTCTCGAAGTTTGGGTAGTAGAGATGTCTTTTGAGACAAGTGGACCTTTACTGTGCGTCTGCACCACCGAGACCTCGACGGGTGGTTCTTGAGACTCAAACAGGTCATCGAAAAGCATGATCAAGTTGGGATCCCATATCAGCATAGTTGTATCTTATGGTGGATCAACCTCTTCTTAGTCGACAATATTCATAATTGAACTGCTCGATTGTTTGGTCAAGGAGACTTCGTCTAGAAATCGATTGGCCATCAAATTCATGGTGTGCACCCATTGAGGGAAGTCTCTTTCAGAGTGGTTTTCCTGGTGATACATACAAAAGGAATCATATGCTACATTCGCTAGATCGATATTTAAGTTAGTTGGGGGAGGTTCAATCTCCTTGAACGATGAGTTGATTTTAAAGAAAGGCTTATAGAGCCTTTGGCCTTGGTTTCCTTCCCCTGTGTTTCTCTTCATATCTATGGTCTCGTTTGATAATTTCTTAACCATGTGTTGTAGATCTTCTATGTCTCCATTACCCTTGTTGGGAGTTTGTTCTGCTTGTTTCTCCGACAGTCTAGTCAAAAGGAGTCCTCTCCTGGGAGGAGGTTGAGCTTATTTCTTAACTAACAAAACCTGACCTTATTTACACCCTTTCATCTGGAATTCTTTCATTTTTGCTTCTTCATAATTATCAACTAGGGTTCATTTAGAAACCCTTTTTACGAACATGGAAATAGAAGCTGGGAGAGCGTTAGCATAAACTTCGATTTGCAATTCTTGAGTTGGCTTAGCTTCGGGCTAGAACTTGTTCAAGATGGTCGTGAATATTTCATTGAAGTCATTGACCCTTGCTTTCGAACTCATGGTGGCGGCGAACAACTCGGCCATCAGAGCTCCCATAGTAGATTCTTCGACAAATTTGTCTAGAAAATCTTTCTGGAACTTCATCTAGCTAGTTATAGATCCTATCGGCAGATTGAAGTACCACGTGGAAGCCAAATTTTCAAACGTATAGGGGAAAAGTCTGCATACTATGTCTTCATGTTGGATGTTCATAAGCCTGATCACTAGTATAAATTTCTTGATATGATCTTCAGGAAATCCAGAGGTTTCGGGATCGAACTTAGGAAGTAACTTCTCTGGATGACAAGGAAGGTTATGAACTGGTCCTGAGAGGGCCAAAGCATCTCTTGCTAACCAGGTTTGATTTTTCATAGGTGGTTTCCCCCTTTCATCATTATGGTCATTGTTTCCTTCCATATCTTCAGACTCTGAGTTAAACTCCTCCTCTTATGAAAAATCATCTAGTTCAGAGATATCGCCGACTGGCGTTTCAGGTATCAAATCAAGAAGTTCTTGGATTTCGGTGATTGCGAAATCTATTAAGTATTCTACCAAGTGTATGAAAACCTCTTCAAGAGTACTAACCACTGGTCTACTTTGTTGTTTTCTTAGAGGGAGTATGGGAGCTAAGGACAATGCATCGTTCTGTCAGGCGTAGGCTCTTATGATTCTTTTGAATTGATTTACTTCCTCGTGAGGAAGAGCGTAAGGTATTTCAGGGTGAAAAGGTTTTTCCTCAGGCTGGGGTGAGTTACTCGTTTCAAGAGTACTCAACGTGTGCAGGTTGTCTTGGGAATGACTATCCATGCATGTGGGTTGTTTTGAATCTATAGGTTGTTTGAAATACTCTGTAGAATATATATCCAACCATTCATTCTCGGGCCCTCCTTCTAGTGCCAATTCTGTTGATGGGATTTAAATCCCTTGATTCAATAGTAGGAACCAAACCTGTCACCGAGGCCTAATTAGACTCTACAATGTTTATTAGTGGAATGGTTTTCCAGATCTTGCGATCCGACCAAATTATCGATGGGATTTACGTTTTCTTGTGAAGTTTCTTTCTTCAGTTTGGACCATTCTTTTTTTTTCATATTTTCTCTTGGGTGGGACCAATATGAGATGTAAGCCGGTATATACCAACTTGGCAACAAAAATGGAATTAATCTTAACTAAGGGGAAGAGGTTGAACTTGGGATAACCCGTTGCTCAAGCATGCAGATGACAATTTTATACCACGGGCCTAGTACTAATACATTAACCATGTGAGCATCCAATTACTGCCTGAGATACTAACTACCAGAAAGAAAACACGTATGCAATGAGATAATGGCAAGCAAAATAATTCATCTACCAGAACCATTCATCACATAATAACACAACGATTCATCTTCATCATTAAAACAAAGAACAACAAAACATTGCACCAGATAACTTGACAACATAATTAATTTCTCTTACTCATTATAGCATCATTCATGAAACAAGATAGGAAATAGTTCTTATCCACGTCCAATCACACATGAAGTTGATGAAAATAACTTGTCTTTGGTCCAGAAGGACTTCTCAATTCAAAGAAGCTTCAAAATAATTCTTAACAACCAGAAATAAACATTTCTTGCCACAACCATTGACCCTTACCTAATTGGTCAATGTCTTTATTTATAATCTAAATTTCAACTGAAAACAACAGCTAAGTGCAGTTTAAGCAAAGCAAAATATGCCATGTGGCGTCATCTTCTAACAATTTCTTTAGTAGTCAACTCAAGACAATTCTTTGAAAGGGTGACTTTTCTCGTACTCAGACCAACTGATAAACAACTCTTCATAGGTTTGGACCCATGGGAGCTTGTGTTTCTCTATCGGAGCCGCGTATAATCCTCTGATCTCCACCGCATGTGCTCAGTACTTCATTAGACTGGTGTTTAACTATTGTAGCATATCAGATGTTCCATAAATATTTTCACTTGTCCTGGCGATGTATCGGTCACCTTGGATAGCTCTTTGGCCCATAATGAATCCTTCTTGGCATGTGATCTGATTATGTCGCATAAGTTGATGAAGTTGTCGGGGTTGCCGAAATCAGGGAGTCCTATATCCTTCATTGCTTCGTTGATCTTACCCCAATGTTTCCTTCAGGTTCCTTGGAAAGGTTACAGAGAGAAATTTGATTGGTAGTCAGAGGAATATTTCCTGAAATCGGGATTGACATCATTTAGAAATTACTTATCAGGCAAAACATAAGAATATGTAAGCGGAAAAAACAAACTGATGCGTATTTGTAGATCTTTCTAGTCCTGATTGTTAAATACTTACATGATCCCAGTAACCTTTTGAATGACCTGTAGCATCTTTGTCTACATTTCCTCTCTTCTTCAGTTTGGATGAGTTACATCTGCGTGCCATAGCGTGGCAGATCAGGTACGGCAGATACGAGCATTGAAGCCATTCTAGAGGTCGATTTCCCCTTGGGGTCTAGAAAGGATGCCAGAGCTGAACGTGTGACGAAAGTGTGCGTCAACTCCCAAAAGGTCATATACCGTAATAAAGAAAGTTGTTAAACACCCCAGGTCGAGGCAAGTTGTTACCCCATAAGCCATATCACCGAGTGTGTCAACCATCATTCACTAATAGTGGAGGCTGGGAAGATTAAAGAGATTGGAAATAATTGTACCATATATTCTCTGCAACTCCTATTAGTTGCATTTAATACATCCTGGATCATATACGTCATGTATATATGACGCGTTGATTCTTCAAAAAATCCTGTCACAATGTATGAGTATTCCTTGGCACGTTCTGTCTCACTGCCCCAATCTATTATAAATCTTACATGTTCTGTGCGGGTTCTACGCATCGGTCGAGTTTGTATACAAGTAGGGACTGGTATTTTGACTCCAATTCTATTAGAATCTATGTTGTGGCCCTTCATCTAGTCACGGATGTCTAAGAACACATGTTTTCTCTCCATGGGATCCCCTCAAAACACAAGACGGGGTTTGTGAGGCAATCGAAGCTCCAGGTCTAAACCCCAACATGCCTGGGAATCTTTCTTATTGGCATTGAGTGCCTCCGAGATTTCAAAAGGAGGTCCTTACCTTTTCTCCAAAACGATGTCAACACCTCAAGAAGAGGTCAAAGTGGAGAAAATCGTGTCTGAAGGACACAAGTTGGAGGCCACACCCTCTCAAAAGTCGACACCGCGGAGGAGGGGAAGGCCTAGAAAAAATAAGGAAGTAAGAGGAAGCCACATCTTGACTTAGATGAGTGCACACCCAAACTCTGAGGAGTTTATGATGCATGCTACCTGGCTAGGGCCTATTGGGAATACCAGTCAAGGAAACATGAGCTGAATGCAAAGGACAGGGGTATCAGGTTCTAACGTTGAAAGCCCCAATCAACAACTGGAGCAGGCACAACTTGCCATAGTTGAACTTTATCAAGAAAATAGAGAATTGTGGAGACAACTGGCAGTGCATAACGAGGAGGTATCAGCACCACCAAGTCACGAAGGAAGCACAAATTGGCTCAAGAAGTAGCTTCGGGAAGCACAAGATACGATTGTGCAGCTGTGCGAAGTGGAGAGGATGATGGAGGAGAAGAACATAAGAACATTGCAAGGTGCACGAAGCAGTCCGAGAGAAGTTCCTTGTGCAGGAGATACATGATGGGTGGACCCTTGTTTTGTATTCTCGAAAGTGACATATGGTTTGATAGTTTTCCCTGTTTGTTGTGAGAATTTTCACTTTCTCGATGTAACCGGGTCAGTTGTCCAAGGTGTTGGTAGTGTTTATTATATGTAACCTAAGCTCGGTGGGAACCTTAATATATGAAATTTTGAAAAATGTTTTGACTAAACAGATTCCAGTCATAGTAGTTAAAAGCATTGTGTTTCCTCTTTGCATGTAAATCTACCATGTTCTTATTCAAGCTTCTCGTAATTATGTGATTTTGTAATTATCGTTGTTCTGAGTTATTTTGTAAGTTCCTTGATATTTTCGTTTAGAAACTTCTGATGTTGAATGATGCCGACGTGGTGTTACTAACTCGGGGCTTATTAAAAAAAAACTAGAACTCAGCTCGTGGGTAAGGGTTGCACTCAGGACTTCGTTTATGTCGATCGCGCTAAATTGAGATAGATATTGCGACTGTCGATGTCGGGTGATTATCGGGGATCGACGTTCAAAAATCAATGCATAGCTTCTTCAGGGTTTATCGTCCTTCAAAACTCCCGATGCCGAAAACATCCCGGAGGTCGACGATTATTATTTCATTTTTTGTTCAAAGCTTATTCTCTAACCTTTCGTTGATGCTGAATTAATCAGTCATCGGTGATATTCTTGGTGGTGCCTGTCAAAAAAAAAAAATCGCGTCTGTCAATGTCGATGAATATCGGGGCTTGGAAAATTTGATTCTCTCTATATTTTTCTTTCGCGCTTAATCCTTCCCGATGCTGAAATCCATAAGCGTGTACAGGAAAACTTTGACTGTCATTTCTCTAATTTAGATATTCGTCTTTTAAGTTAATGATTTTCACATGTCCAAGCAAGATTTTAAAGACTTAAAGATAAACAAAAGAGATAAGAAAAGGGCACATTTTTCATATCAGACAATGCCAAAAGATCAAGTGGTACCCAAAAAGTGAGATTTTACGTAGACTTTTAGGGTGTGTTGAGTGCTCAACACATGCCATATCTGAATCAACATATCCCTGTAGAACAATGTTTGAACCTCCAAAACATAATGCATGAGTAACAATACCTCTAAAATACATGAGAATCCATTATACTGCCTCCCAATGTTCTTTACCTGGATTGTTCATATACTTGCTCACAACTCCCACTGCATGTGCAATATCTGGTCTTGTGCAAACCATCACATACATGAAGATTCCAATTGCTAATGAATAAGGGACCCTGGACATGTATTATATATCATCCTATGTCTTGGGACACATTTCCTTAGTTAATTTGAAATGGTTGGCCAAAGGTGTACTAACTTGTTTTGCATTATGCATTCTAAACCTCTCCAACACCTTCTTTATGTACTCACCCTGAGACAATGTCAATTTGCGATTTTTCATGTCTCTGGTTATTATTATACCAAATATTTCTTTGCAGCACCCAAATACTTCATCTCAAATGAATTATCTAATTTTGTCTTGAGCACATTTATATGTTTCATATTAGATCCTGCAACACGCATGTCATCTACATACCATAGAAAGATGATATAGCTTCCATTTTCTAGCCTTTTGAAATAAACACGGTGATCAGAATGAAATTTATTATAACCTTGTTCTGTTATAAACCTGTCAAACTTCAAATACCACTTCCTTGGAGCTTGCTTTATTCCATACAAGCTCTTCTTCAACCTGCATACCAAATTATACTTTCCTTTAACCTCATACCCATGTGGCTACTGCATACAAATCTCTTCCTCCAAATCCCCATGCTGAAATGTTTTTTTTACATATAATTGTTCAAGATGCAAATGTTCTATTGCAAAAAGACTTAAAATAGTCCGAATTGAATTCATCTTAACAATGGGATAAAATATTTCATCAAAATATATACCTTTCTTTTGTGAAAACCCCTTTACAACAAGTCTAGCCTTCTACCATTTTTTCCTTCATCTTCTTCCTGCAACTTGTAAAACCATTTATTCTACAATTCTCTTTTTTCTACAGGAAACTGAACCAAGTCCCAATTCTTGTTATTTACCAAGGAATCCATTTCCTCTTTCATGCATTGCTCCCACTTCTTTTTGGTTTCTACCTGCATTTCCTCTTCATAACATTATGGTTCACCAAAATCAATTAACAATAAATAAAAAATGAAAGAGAGTATCACTCAGGGGGTCTACTTAACCTGGTAGATATTCTAACAACACTTGTAGGATTTTGAGGTACATGTTGCTCCTATTGTTTTACATTTTTGTTTTTTGGTACCTTTAGAATTTATTTTTCAGTGATCTCATCAAGCATTATGTATTCTAGTTTTTCTTTTTCCTGTTTCTTTCCCTGCAAATGATCTGTGTACATTACCTTCTCATTGAATATGAAATCTCTACTTCTAATGATTTTGTTATTTTCACAATCCCATAAGCGATAACTAAAATAATTAGCAATGTATCCAATAAAGGTACACTTCTTGGATTTTTCTTCAAGATTTGTTCTATTTTCTTTATCAATACGGAAAAATGCTTCACAACTGAATGTATTAAGAAATTAACAGTTTACCTTTTTACATGTCCATGCCTCCTCTGGAATTTCACAATCCAGAGAGATTGAAGGTCCTTTGTTTATTAAGTAAACAACAATATTTACAACATCTTCCCAAAATGGTAAGGGAAACCTTGCATGCAATATTATACTCCTTGCACGCTCCATGATGGTCTTGTTCATCTTTTTTGACACACCATTTTCTTGTGGTGTTCTTGGAACTATATTCTCTCTACAAATCACATGGTATGAACAATAATCATCAAACACCGTGTTGTGGTATTCACCTCAATTTTTTTATCTGAGACACTTCAACATTTTTCCTGTCTCATTCTCAACCAAAGCTTTCCATTTCTTACAAGTATCAAAAACATCATATTTTTTTTCAAATCAATAAACCCAAGTTTTTCTAGTTGCATCATCAATAAAAGTAACATAATAATGAGAGCCACCAAGAGATGATACTTGATATGTTCCCCATGCATATGTATGCACAAGCTCTAATTTTTCATTCTTCTTTACCTTTCCAACTTTGAGAAAACTGGTTCTCTTATGTTTTCCATAAAAACAGTGCTCACAGAAATCCAAATCAATTTGTGTAATATCTGGAAACAAATTTATTTTGTGAATTATATACATCCCCTTCTCACTCATGTGTCCAATCCTGTGATTCCACAGTGTTGTATCCACTCATGTAGAAGTTATAGAGATAGAAGAATCAATATTACCAGTACATAAATGCAATGTACCTACCTTATCTCCTTTTTCTATCACCAATGATCCTTTGGTGACCTTCCACGCCTTATCTATAAATATAGATATACAACCTTCACTTTTCAACTACCCTGTTGAAATTATACTTTTCCTTATATTGGTACATGTCTTACCTTTTTGAATAACCATTGGTTTCCATTATTTGGATTTATTTGTACCTTACCCATTCCAAAAATTTTGCATGGTGCATCATCACCCAAATTAACCTATCCAAAATCACCTTGAACATAATCTAGAAAATGTTTCCTATGGGGTGTGGAATGAAATGAAGCCCCTGAATATACTACCCAAGACTCAGAAGTATTATATACATAAATAATCAAAGCATCTTGTAACACATCACTTGTTACATTTGCTTCTTGATTTTTCTATTGTTGTCCATCTCTTTGTTTCTTTGGAGCTCTATAGTCTTTCTTCAAATGTACTTTCTTCCCACAATGCTAGCACTCTATATTTCCCAGTCTCGATTTGGAACTTCCCTTCCTAGAATTCCCATGGTTCCTTGATCCCTTTCCTCTATCAATTTGTCTTCCTCTGTTCTCCACAGTCATCGCATTACCTGATGTATCACATGTGCTTTTCCATCGCATTTCCTCACTAAGGATAACACCAACAACATCATCAAATTTTAGAATGTTTGAACCAGAGACAAAGTTACTTACATCCATGACCAAGCCATTCCATCTCTCTGGCAATGAGAACAGGATTAGAAGATCCTTGACCTCATCATCGAAGTCCACTTTTACAAAACTTATTTGATTAGTAACCATATTAAATTCATTTAAATGATCTGCAACAGACCCACCTTCTGACATCTTCATATTAAATAATATCTTCATTAGAAATACCTTATTGGACACCGAGGTTTTTTCATATAGTTTATCCAATGCATCCATCAACTCCTTTGTTGTCTTTTCTTTTGAAATATTGAAAGCCACTGATGCTTCCAGACTCATCAGTATCATTCCTAGTTTCTTTCTCTCAAGAACCTTCCATTCTTCAACCTTCATGGCCGTCAACTTATTTTTTATTCCACCCAATGGTAGGAATATATCCTTCTTATATAAATAATCTCCCATCTGTATGTTCTATAACTGGTAGTTTTTTCCATTAAATTTCTCAACCCTAAACTTTCCTTCTTCCGCCATTTCTCCCACTCGAACTAAGAACCCTCTTTTCCTATGAGTTACCTTTCGCTCTGATACCAGTTGTTAGAAAAATAGGATCGCAGAGAAATAAATAAATAAAATGCGCAAATAAAACATAGAAAATACAAAATAGAATAAAGACACATATACATTTGGTTCACCCAATGTGGGCTATGTCCACCAAAGAAATTGCCAAGTCCTTCGTTTATTATTATCTAGAAAATGAAGGGATACAACCTACAACACACCCGCTATAACTTCCTCTGCTTTCTCTCAAGGTATCCTCTCTCAAAATACATTATTCGCAATAATGCAAAGACACAATACAATTCCCTCATAAAACAAGGTTTCCTTCTAGGGAACAAATCTTAAAATAATTTCTACCGTTAGATCTGCGACCTTATAAATAACGGTCCATATTGACTATGAAATTACAATATTTTACAAGGCAATTTTTCCCAAAATTTCACTTCAAGGGTGTTGCCCCCAAATTCCCCCCCAGGGGAGGCTACAAAACTTGTCGTCACCCCCCCATGGTGATAGTTGTGGGGGGGGAATCCCCCTCAACCCCATTAGGGAATGGGGTCCAAGCACAGGTGAAACAAACCTATGAATTAGGAATATAATCAAGCTCCACAACCAGCATCCCCCATCATTGACATGAAACTGACACAGGAAAGTCATGTAATATGGTGAATCAAATGAGTATGGACTGACATAGGAAATGGAAACTAGAAATACTGTAGATGGATGGATTTAAGTGAAACTTCCCTTGAACACGATGAGGCACGAAAACTGACTTGGAAGCATTGACTCGACAAGTACCAATAATGTAATGTGAAGAAAATAAGATAACTCTTAGACTAGACGAAAAAGTATGGTGACAGATGGGATTGGTATGAATTAGAGACAAGCGTATTACCCAACTGTAAGACGAGATGCAAACAAGTGCCATGTTCAAGGGCAAAAATAGTTGCCATAAAGGATTCCCAAAAAATTGACCCACTTCCTTTAATTTTTTCCCCATCCAGATATATGATTACCCCTTTTATTTTTTAATGAGCATGGGGAGGATAAAAAATACTCGGTATAGCTCATCCTTCAGATGAGTCCCTCGACATATGTTTAACGAACATGAGGAAGGAAGGGTTCGGTCTCAGATGGGTCCTAGATATTGGACTCACATAGGTCCTTCGATGCATAGTTTTACGAGATCAAAGAAGGTAAAATCGATGGTATTTCATGTTTAGAGAGTCTGAAAATAACTTAAAGACGATTCCATGAATGCATTTTTTTGTAAATTTAGTCTCCCAATCCTGAAAAAAGTGTAAAACAATACAGGGGAGAAATATTCTAATCATGTTTGATTAGAGTGTTCCTTTTTAGTAATTAGTCTCGCAAGGCCGAAAAAGAGATAAAATACCACTCGAAAGATGCTCTTTCAAACCTTTTAATGAGTGTGAAAGGAAGCAAGATCACTCGACAATCTTTTCATGTTTAGAGAGTCTGAAAAAATATTAAAGGAAACTACAGGGTGTTCCTTTTTCATATAGCCTTTACGAGTCATAAAAAGTGATAAAAGTATACTCAATCACATTCTCATGTATTTACGAGCACAAGAAAGAACAAAGAATAAGCTCATAATTGGTTTCATTTTTACATAACCTTGAAACAAAATTAAACTATGCTTGTAATTTTCCAATGTAATTTCCAAAGGTTTTGAGGGATACCCATGGGTGGTTGGTACTATTCCCCCATATTGAGAAGCTAGCGGCTTAAATCTAGAATGATAATCAAAGGATGGAGACATGCACCCCCAAGCTTCATTTCATTCATCGACTTTGAGTTTTTTACCAATTTCTATACCAGATGGCGAAAAAGGATAAGGGAAGATGACATGAAGGTTTTTCTACGAGTTCTAATGAAAGACTCGACTCGATATCTATGATATCTAGAAAAAAGACTCGAATTGATAGGATATGTGACTATTTCATTTTTAACGAGCATGAAATAGGAAAATAACTATTCTTGTAGCTCTAGGTTCAATCCCCAGATTTTTGTTTCATTTTTTAACGAGCTTTCCACAAAGAGGAAAAACTATGCTCGTAGCTTTTGTTTCATTTTTTAACTAGCTTTCCATATAGAATAAAAACTATGCTCATATATTCTCCTTGATCATGGATTCCAAGAGAATAATTCTCTGAAAAGGATACATGTCAAGGGAAAAATGCCAGCCATGGCTCCCAAGAGATCTTCTCTAGATAGCAGAAAAACACTATGGAAGGAATACATGTCGATGGCCTCGATAAAGGTAGTGATATCTAGCTCTAATTTCCCTATCAAATATATGACCATGTCAACTACCAGATCTAATTCAGGAGAAGGGAGATATTCTCTCTTGTTCAGAGTTGAACGCATGGGACAGGTCATTACATAATTGACCTGCAGTGGGACGAACATCGTTGGAATGTATGGATCGTTCAAGGAAGGTAGATGGTTGACCATCAGATGAGTTTCAATGAATGAAAGTTGGTTGATCGTTACTATGTTTCTGTTGTGAGGGAAACATATCACTCGAAATAGAGTGGACACAAAATCTCTCGTAACATAGAAATAGTCTCTCCCAAAGAGTAGGTTAAAATCCAAGAGGTCGTGAACTACAATCACATCGGTGTAGACCATTTTTCCTCCCAAAGTAACCAAAAACTAAGGAAGGATCCCTAAAGGTTGACTAACTCTTCTTTCAAAGGTCAACATATTCTGAGTCACAGGTGCAAGTTGTGGGGAGCCAAAATATTTCCAAGCATTCATGGATAAGACGGTAACAAAAGCACCTTCATCTATTATAGTGTTATGAATATTCTTATCACAAACATACATGGTGATTTTAAAATGAACATAAGAAGGAAGATTTGGTTTTTTCAAATGATTCCAATCAATAGAAATCATTTGAGTGCTTGAAGGGGGTTCCATCGGGATGGGAGGAGTTCCCCCTTGTCCGGGTGAATCATCATTAATGAGGTATACCTAAGTGATATCCTCACTCTTTGAATGAGGAGTGGTATTGACCAATGATGGACTCAGAGTGACCAATTGGGTTGAACTCCTTAAGGGAGGAGTGGGAGGACTTAGATCGACCACTTTGGGTTCACTTTTTATATAAAGAGTGGGGATGACCGATGAGGGAACCAGATCAACTACTTACATTACTAGTTCAACTGAGGATGAAACCAGTTTGACCACTTGATCAACTAGACTGACTGTGGATGGAACCGTATTGAGCATTCCATCAACTAACGATGGGTTGGGAGAGATCTTACAATAACCAGTTGGAAGTTAAATATTTTCCAAAATATAAGAAGCCTCGTCCATATGAGGGTAATGGTGAGATCGATGATCACCTTCGCATAACATACAAGGAAATTTGATGGTTTTATTCTTCCTACCAATATTAATGTCACTAGTTGACAGGGTGTCACCGACATGTCTTGCAGGGGTTGATGACATTTAAGACCACATTTCTAAGAGCTTGGGGAGACTAGGTAAATCCCTCAGAAATTGGTCACCCTTACAAATCATGCAAGGGAATTTAGGTTTAGGATTCTTTTTTTTAGACTTGTCAATTTTATCAACACTCCTAGTATGATTAACAGTAGTTGGTTGCTTGGATCCAACATGATCTGATGCATTGGAGGTTTGGTCTCTTTCTGATTCTTATTGTTCTTCTTCTTTTGTGTCTTCTTCTTCTTATCATCCTAGCTACTCACTTTAGAGATTTGACTAGGAGAAGAAGGAAAAAGGGAAGGAGATATGATGAGTGAAGAAGGTGAAAAGTCAACATGAGGTTGATTTGTGGGTAGTTTGCTCACATTTGAATCATTAGGTGTATTCGAAGCACTGGGAAAAGTCGAGATCACCGGAGTGGGGAACAACCAAACCAGTAACTCGATGGTGAGTCCCAGAAGACCAACATTTCCAAAAGAAGGAAAGGTGAAAGGTTCCCTGGGAAAAGGGGTTCCTTCGTTGGTACACCCAAGAAATGAATCCATTGACATTGTGTTGACCTAAGGTCCACTAGTGAAAAAAAAAAGCATAGACTACAAATCTAAGATGCAAACAATCAAACATACCTTCCCACAATGAAACCACTAGTTGGTGATGAAATCCAACATTGCAAGATCAATATAGGAAAGGGTTAGGATAGAGCGGGTGGATTAGTTACATTGGCGACCTGCTTAACGGAATTACGTCTTGGTGCAAGTTCCCACATGGTTTTACCCATGGGTTTACCCTCCAAGGAACCTAAGTGAGTTTTACCAAAGTTTGACCTAGGTATGGCGAAGACTCCCCTTCACTGTCACCTTGTGTATTAACCCTATAGATACAAACCATTAAGGTTACCAACTCGCAGTCAACCTCTGAGCAGATACAAAAGACACGAAGAAAAAAATATTTCAAACAAAGCATGCACTCACATGATAACGGGAACTGAAAGAAACAAGTATGATAACTCACTCAATCAAGGACTCTACACTCGACGAGCATTCAAGGAACACAAGAAAGCTCAGAGAAGAATCCAAAAAATTATAGGGAGAAAGAGAAATCACTCAACTGTCTAGACAAAACAAGCAGAAAGAAAGAGCAAACCAAGCTAGGTTGTGGTAAGCATAAATTCTCAAATCATTCAAAGAGGAAAGATTTGAAAATTAACTTAATACCAACAAACCTTTGCAAACCTTTTCAATTAGTCAAATAACTAGAAACTTTTGTAAGATCCAGATGAAACCAAAAAGAAACAAGGTGAATCAATATCGCAATTGGTAAAAAGGTCACAAACTCAAACAAGAAAAATAAAAGAGTGATAAGAAGCCATATCCTCAAACTAAACAAAGTCACAAGAAAAACTACAGACTCTGGGAAAAATACCTCCAACAAAGGGTTGAGAAAAATAGGGCATATTCTCTTGGATCTACTCAAAACAAGAGAGAAGTGCTCCCTAAAATAAAGAGACAGCGTGCTATAGTGCTCCTTAAGAGACCACTGATGATTTTTTATCAGATAATCAGTGCCTTGCTAGCCACTCTAGAGGAGTGTTAGTCCTATAGATTCTTTAAAATAAGCACGAAAAAGAAAAAAATCAATAGATATTGGCTTAGAAACTATGACTATTGCTTGATGAAACAGAGGGAAGAGGGAAGGATTAAAAAACAATCAACCCAACAAGATCAAACTAGGAAAAGGTTAAGATGATCCAACGAAAGACGAGTCAATTTCCTTCCCTAGTGGAGTCGCCAATTTCTATTACAGAAATATTCCCCTGCGAACATGTGAACTTTCCCTTGGATTATAGACCCCTATACCAACACAGAAACACTACAAATGGACACTAACATCCCTTTGAATTTAGTTTAATCAATCAGAAAGAGAGAAGGAGAAAGAGTGTGATGCACCTTGTTTCGAAGTTTTTCCTCATTGCTTCCTATCCGAGCTTGATCTCCAAATATTGAAGGAAAAGTAGACAAGCACATGCAAGAATAAACAAGATTGAAGGAAATAATCCAAGTATATTAAAATGAGAACCCAAAGAGAATACTTACAAACCATGATTGTTGCAGTTGCAATAGCCTCCCTAAGCTCTCCTTGTCCTTCCCTTACATGACGCTACCAAGATCATAAGTTTGATATATGAAAGCTTCCTCCTTTTCACCTTGGAAATCCCTCAATATGTAGGCTTGAGAGAAATAAAAACCATGAGAAAATGAAGGGTATGGTTGAGGATATGGATCCTTGAGGCTTGGGTCAAATCCTAAAGTGAGGCCCAAGCATCAGGGTCGAACACAACTAACCCAATCTTAAATAGTTGGTCCATAGATTAAGGTGGGGGAGATTCCCACTTTCTCTCGACAACATTGGCCCTCCCCCTAGTGAAAGAAAGAGTGTTGATCCTAGATCAGTGATCCCCTATAGTGGAAGATGGGGCATTATGTGTGCACCCAAAGTATGGAAGTGGGCGCTGGTATTCATAAATGCTCAGAAAATGGTCGAAATTTCCAAGGAAAAAGTGTGTTTTCACAAACAAATGATGGTTTTACTCCTCCCATATGACTTATAGGTCATGAAAAATTGTTTTAATGGTGTCAAGGGGTGGCAACACCTCACAAAGTGAATGAAACACTTGAGAAGGTGCATACATCACTTTGCGACACTTGTCACACTTAGGGTGAGAAACACAAATGTGGTATTTTGATGTGTAACACCTGGCCCCGTGATGTATCATTTGTCTGTCAGTTGACGTGCCACATGGATGATGTCGATCATTGCCCCAAACCCCGTAGGCCAAGTCTTTCCCCCCACAGGACGATGACTTGGCCTACGGGGGGTTGGGGGTGATTCCTTACATCACCCCAATGAGACTTCAGTCAGTGTGTCGAATTTTTGTTGACCGAAGTGTCATGGGGACGATTTTGTGCATCGCCCCTAGCCCCCCATAGGATAAGACTTGGTCCCGTGAGGCCAATTCTTAGCCTATGAGGGGTTGGGGGTGATGTTGGACATCTCCCCAACCCCTTGTAGGTCAAGTCTTGTCCCCCACGTAGACCAAGACTTGGCCTACAGGGGACTGGTGTGATGTCCAACATCACCTCTAGCACCCTCGTAGGCCAAGACGTGGTCCCTACATCGCCCAAGTACCCCTACAGGTCAAGTAATTTTTTTTTTTAAATTCAAATCTTATAGATGTTTTTTTCTTTTTTATTATAATGTAAACACTTTCCCATCATTATTATAAAGACACAATTTATTTTTTTAATTTTTCATATAGGAAAAATGGCACGAAAGAAAATATCTGTGAATTTATCTGGATTAAGACATGCAATAATGGCATCCAAAATTGGAATTTGGACCTCCATGAATTCTAGGAAACAAATTGATAGCACATGTGTTCAAGGTCCAACACCTGATCTCTCAAGGGAAATGAAGAATGTTAGAGAGTGGAAATTTGTCGAAGGTGAAAATAGAATAGAACATTCTTAATTTGTTAAAGACAAACAAAGAAACAATGAAGAACATTTATATTTGTATTGTTCTGAGTTTGAACGTGTTCAAGGAAATTATCATTCACTTGGCTTTTTATGAGATATGTGTTTGGTGCTAGACACATATATTGTTTATGCACTCATTAAACAATCCATGACTTATATCAAGACTAGATATTGTTTCAAATTGAGAAATTATAATAGGGAAGAAAGTTTTACATAATTATGTGCATCTATCATTGAAGACATTGAGAGAGGTAATGTAAGTTTGTTTATTATTATTTTTGTATCGTGTATTATTATAAGTATCATGATAATGTTTAAATCTTATTTAACACAGAAATGTTATACTTTATTTTTATAGGATTTTTCTATGCGACTTTCACATATGTCAGAGGGGATTTTCTCTATGGAGAAAAATATCATGGAAGTCATAAATTCCTTTCATATCGATAAGGCACAAGAAGGAAGGAAAAATAAACAAAGAGTAATAGAGGTTGAAGTTGCAAGAGTAGAAAAACAAGAAAAAGAAAGAAGAAAGAAAATTCATCAATCTAGAAAGCCTAGAAGGGTTACATTTGAATATGAGGGAACTCCAAATGAATATGTTGATGAGATCAATTCCAATGAGGTTATCACTCCTTCTCACAAAACGAATAAACAAGAGAAACGCAAAATAGCAATTCTCAGGGATGATTCCATTCATATTGATTATAAATAGATAGTTTATTTATATGAAACCCATTTAAATCATAAGAGGAGGAAATCAAATGTTTTTTATTATGAATAAGTCATGGTTAGATCTTAATATCATAATGAAAACCCTAAAGGTATCAGAGAAATAATAACACCACGTGTTGATCTAGAGGATGGTATTATGAAAAAAAAAAACACAAAATACCATTCGAAATTGATTGAGGATGACCAACTTAGTTGATGATGGCCATACATTTCATTTGAATGTGAAGTATCTTTATAAACCAGTAGAAGGGAAAGAAAAATATCAAATTATAAAACTACATCACTTACATATTCACAATTTGAAAGCATTGATTAGGTACAATCCATATGCACATGTGGTTGAATACCTAGTTCTTCTTGACCCAATGGAAGTTCCTGGTAGGGATGAATTTGATATATCAAAATGTTTTGAATATAAATATTACATGATTAGAGGAAATCATTCTACAGAGGCTAGAAGAGAAATGATGCAAGAGTATCCCAATAACCCTATTTTTGAGATAGTCAAATGTATAATTTATGTTGGTTTAACAGATGTAGAAGCAACTTTATTGGCCTGGGTTTATAACATAGATAATGAGTATAGGATGTCCATTACTTTCATTCAAAGGGTGAGATTTATCCATAATGAGTTTTCTAAAATATGTGGTGGGGAGAGATCAAATATTGATGTGAAGTTTTGGAAGAAATTTTATATGGAAATAGGCTTCCCAATTGATGAGGAAAATGTAAAATAAAAAAATCGCAAAGGAAGTGATGCATTCAGAGTTGTGGATAGTTATTTTCAATTTATATTTAGAACTGGACAGGTATGGGATTTGGTAGATGAGATATTTATCCTATGGGAAACTATTGGTATTAAACATCATAGGGTTAAGAAGGATAAACCCTTAATATGTATCACAAGTAAGACAAGTCTTGAAATCAAGAATCTACCAGAAGATATGACTATAATACCTTGGAGAACGATACAAGGAGTGAAGGATGAGACACTTATCATAGATATA
>SNQJ01S0054499.1:0-23929 GCA_010110895.2 Picea sitchensis | reverse complement strand
GAGTGGGGAGTGAGTGAAGTGAAGGGAAATGAGGGGTAGAGATAAGGAGGGAGAAGTGGGGAAGGAGTGTGGTGGGTTGGAGAGGTGAGGGGGTAAGGGAGTCCATGAACCCGACAAGGAGTGAACCCGCGATGTTGAGACCCTTTAAAAATAATGTAAGTGTGATGAGAGGGGAGGATGGAGTATAGGAAAGGATTTAAGGAGGATTCATGTTCACGGGTTGGGGAAGATGAGGGAGGTATAAGGGATGATGAACCCAACAAGAATATGACCCCGCGGGAGGACATATAATATAAAATAATACCAAGTGCGGAAAAAATGGTAGAGTTGTTCCAAGAGAAACGAGCACAGTTCCAAAATAGAACGAGATTCAAAGAAACAATAAAGGACTTAGAAGGAGTGCTAAGTATAGGAATATGAAGTTCCAAGAATTGCACATGTTTCAAAAAATTGGACATGGTTCCAAGAAAAATTAACTTTGTCGCATATTGAAGAAGCACGTTTTGTTGGTTTGACGAAAACCTGGATATCTTGAACATACGAACTCAGATTTTGAATCCAAAAAATATGTCATGAAGCTAATAATGAGGGATACACAATGGAATTGTATTCATTCAAAAATTTTCTTTTTCTGATATCAATTTTTTTATTATTATAGGAGAGGGAAAATACAGATGACCAATTTTTGGTCAACAACACTCTACCCCTTCCTTTTCTTGAAGTAGTGCCACCGGATCCATTGGTCCTCTACATACCCGATAGGGTATAATTGAGACTTGATGAGGATTTTGAAGTCCTCCCACCTAGTTACTATCGTATCACCCTCCAAAATAAGTGTTTATGTATGTACTTCCCACTAGGTTAAACCATGGCCCTCTAACTTCAATCTAGCAAATTAAATCTTTTTATCTTTATGTATATGGAAAACACTAAAATAAACTTCTAGTTGTTGCAACCAGTGATTCAATTTTAATGCATAGATATCACCTTGGTATGGATTTATGTCTACTTTCTCTTTCATATTTAATAGGGACTATGAAGGGTTAATGACACTAGAACTCGACTTTGCTTTCTCAGGTTCTTTCCACTACTCCTTTCCTAGGTCTTCCCAATCTCCTAATTTCCCCTGTAATCTGATCTCTGAGTTAGAGCCTCCATCATCTATGAAAACTACAAGATTTATTTCTAGAGACACCATGAGGAGTTTAATATTGCGGTTGATATTGGTGACTTGTTCTTCCAACCTCTCAAATATCAAATATCTCTTCTACTGGATCTCGAGGGTTGTTATGAACAGACTTGTCCACCATGGTTAGGGTTTCTACGAATTTTCTTTAAGCGAATTTGTGGATCCTGAAACTTCCCACAAATATCCAAAAGAAAACCTACTCTGATACAAATATGGTATCTAAAATTCCATGGATATTCTATTGGGATAGTTTGTCACAACAGATCTGATAAACAAAACTGAAATCTACACTATGAAGGTTACATTCCATTAGATTCCAAAATTTTTAGTTACTAATTTTATGCTTATGCATGGAATATATAAAATGCGGAAAATGGAGAACATTAAAATACAATCACACACCACACACAAAATAACATAAAGAATTTCTTTGGGAAACCCTTACGAGAGAAAACTCGGTTAGAAGGTGAGGATGTTCTGATCTCTTTTCTATGGTATGGAAATAATGAAATTAAAAAGGAGAAAGCACTATCTATGGAGTTATCTGAGACCCGTGGCCTGTTAGGTTTCTCTGGAACATTAAAACCCTATGTTATTCTCTCTATTTTTCCACTCCCAGTTGTTCTTCTATGATATGGAACAAAATACAATAACATAGAATGGAACCTGTTATCACATGAAGTTGTCATGGGTCATTTGTAGTTTTTACAGGCCGAACAAGTCCTTTGTTTGTACAAAAAAAAAAAAACATGAGCGAAAAATGCAGCATTCAGAGCAGTCCATTTTGAGCTCGAAATACAATAAAGCAGACAGGCTCGATTTTCAACAACGGAGATCCCACGTACATTTCAGATCAACGACTCTCGGGAAGTTGAAGTTTCAAAGTCACACAAGGGTTAATGACTAGACAGAAGCCCTGAAGTCCCGAAGTAACGAGAGGTTGCCACGTCAACCGAAAGAAAGTCTCTTCGAGAGATATTCATGCCCGCGTTCAAAATATCCTGAAGCCCAAAGCACCGAAGTAGTGAGATATTTCCACGTCAACTGAGAGAAAGTGACTTTGGGATATTTCCATCCAAGCATCCCAAAGTCCTGAAGAGACGAAGTCCCAAAGTAACGTTAGGCTGACACGTCGCTTCAGGCCCTACCACTCCACGTGGGTTTTTCAACTCAACACATCGCGCTCATCCATCACTAGCTGTGACATCATATAGCGTCCGACCACCACATTAGATTCGAGAGATCGTCCTCCAGGAGGTATTCCTTCTTAGCATTCAAATCTCTTAAGCGCCAAAATTGGCTCCATCTCTAAGCATGGTTAAAAGGATTCTGGATTTGGAAAACGAATAAATTTTAGCAGGGGGGATAAAATAAGAGGGTTTCCCATATCGCGGGTTGCGACAAGATTGACGACCACACTTCATTACGGGAACATAAAGTGATTGAACGCTAAAACCTTAGAGAGGTCCCGCAATCAAAAACACGGTATGGATAAAGAGGTATGTGGAAGTTGGTGGTGAATTGCGGGGGTTGGAGCGGTGTGGATCCAAGCTGCCCTTGCCGATTTTCACAATCACGTACTTATATAGGGTCCAATCTGAGAGAAACGCATGGGAAAAAACTAGGCGCAAGGCCTCGTCCTGATCCCAAGGAGAAATCAATAAATGAAAGAAGGACTAGTGGTTGAGCGTTCGACTACACCCTTAAATGGAAGCATGGAGGGTCTGGCCGAGGAGATATAAAACTGTCAGCTCAAAGTACCACAGAGGGAAGTTTTTCCTCCAGGCCCATACTAACCAGAGTTTCCTTCTAACATAAGGAACACGATAGACAAGAGAAGACACAGGACACTAGAGAAGAGGCACCCAAGCAACAATACATGTCATTCATTTTTGGTTGCCAACAAGCTCCTTGATTTTAGCAGTTTGTTAGATCTATTGGTACATATTTTAAATTTGTAGCTTTTTGTGGAGAATCCTAGGATAGGAAGGCCAACTCACACTCCTAGCTATTGTCTTCTATTTTTATTATAAATACATTAGAGGAATGATAAAAAAAAAGGGGGGGAGGGGATTCGGCCCAAGACCAGAGGAGGTTTTGAGAATTTTTTATCACTGTATATTTCAGTTTGTAAGCCGGAGGGGAATGTAGCTGTAAATTGTATTGTTATTGAAGACTCATATGATTTGTTTCAACAGATTTGTCTTCTATGTTCTCTGTTCTATTTTTCATCTTGTCTGAATGTATTGTTGTTTTTAAGGATTAAAATTTTCCTTTGATTGATAGGTTACTGATGCAGTAGAGGATCTGTTGTAAGATTACCTATTTATCATTTTTAGTATTCAGACACATCTAAATTCTCTTTGCATAGAGGATCTTTTCTTAGCGAACATTCTTCTTTATGTTAATTCTCTTATTCTTCTCTTCATCATTATGCAAATATTTTGTCTGATAGGGATCTTAAATGCATTCAATGAGCAGACTGTCTATGACTCCATAGACCAATGGTCCATCACTGATCTGCAATGATATATGTTATATTTTCCTTTCTTTAAATTCTTGTCGATCCACCTATTCAAACCATTTTAATCCATTTACATTTTGATGGGTAATGGGCTTATCCTCTAGCAGTCTGAGGGTGACTCTCAGTGCTAACATTAATGGAGCCATTGATGGGGACGGAAGTGAAGATATCTTCCCTGGGAGAATGACATAGATACAAATCTTGATGGAAGAAAAGAGAGGGACACATAAATTGACTGTAGTCATCTACCTGACGACTCCACAATCAAATAATCCACTGGTGAGGATCTTGTTGACAAAAAGATGACCATACGAAATGGGATGACCAGGTATCATCTTATGAGATTTTTCCATGAACTCTTGTTTTTATTTATCAGCTCATTTCTCTCTTTCCCTTTACATATAAAGAGGATTATCCTCTTCTTTGTTTATTCGGATGATCATCACCCTTCCTTTATATATCCATCCTTGGAAGAAGAAGACTTGCCTTCTTCCTGTGTTGTAGATGTTGATCTTGTATCTTCACCTCAGCCTATTCATAAGGATGAGCTTTGTATTGAAATCCCTCTTGAATTTGATCACCCTTATAACATTGAGGAGGTTGAAACTGATTCAAATCCTTCTCTTATATCATCACCTTCTACTGTTGCCGTTGAACCTTTCCATCAACTTGTTAAACCTCATATCCATCCCACTATTTTTCAAACTAGAATCAAAGACAATATGTTTAAATCTTTAAGGATGCCATATCACCTTCATCCTTATCCTCTTGATTTCCTTGAATATCTTCCTTGGTTCTCTGGAGAAAATCACGTTATAGCTGAGAATCATTTGGAGGCCTTTGAGAACTTTGTTGATCAATTTGAGATATTTCATGATGATGTTACAATTAGGTTGTTCTCCAAATATTTAATCAAAGATGTTGTTGTTTGGTTTAAGGGTTTGAGAGGTGATTCTATTGGTTCTTGGATCAAGTTGTGAAATTCCTTTTTAAGGTGTTGGGGTGAGAACAAGTCTCTTGATCAATACTTGGATGATTTTTATTCTTTGAGGAGAGGGGAATATGAAGCCTTGGCTATCTTCAACAGGAGGTTTTAAAGTGTTTATCATAACATGCCAGTAGAAATCTGACCTTCTGAAACTGCTGCCATGGTATACTACGTTATGGCTCAACATTCAGATATTGTCCTTCTCTTAAGATAAAGGAAGTCGTCATCCTTAAAATGATTATTTGAAGATGCTTAAGAAGTCGAGGAGAACATCCTTGCTAGCAAGAAGATTCAATATCGAGAATATTTTGAAAATCTACATGCACAATATGAGCAACAAGAGGATTGCCAGTATATTTCAAATGAACAACAAAAAGACAGTGAGTATGAATCATATCTGTAGCAACAACAAGGTTGTAAGTATGTTTTAAATTTGGAACCATATTCTTCAATATGCTCATATTTTCCTATAGACGGGGATGCATGTCATGTTTATGATCGGTTTCTGAAATATTTTGAGCATGAGGTAACAAAAGAACATATAGATAATCATGTGTTCCTAGTTGAGCATTATCAATATGATTTAAATTATGTTGTGCAACTATCTCGTGATTATTATTTTAAAGAAGAAGTTGTCTCTCCTCATGACCAAGATCTGTTTATAAAAGAGAAATAAGGTTATCAGTTTTCAATCAAAGAGGCATTCATGGATGATAAATTTTTTCCTGAGGAACAATAGGTTTCTGATCTTGGTTTCAAAGTTTCATTTGCAACCTTGTTGGGGTCAAGTTTTTTAGATTTTGTGAAAATTTCAGATTTCATTTCACCAGCGTTCACGAGTGAGTCTGGTTTTCTGAAGGATTCTCTATCACTATTAGTATATTTATGTTTTTATCTATTGATTGATGATAGAGACAATATCAACTCAGTGTTTAAATTACTTGAATGGCTACCATGGAAATCTTCTTTTACTTGACCAAATTGCATGCTTGGTTAGAGGTAGGGTAGTGTCGGTAATAAGCTCGCTTCCCGAGCCTTTCTTTCCTTAGTTTATAATGGGTATTTCAGGAATAAGTGGCAATTGTTAGAAGTGTTTGGAGGTTGGTTACATAGATGACTCCATATCCCTAGGATAAGACACTGAAACTGCTTGTTCTTGGCAACTCACAGGGAGCATGCCATCCCTTGTGGAGCCAATGTTATCACATGAAGTTGTCATGGGTCATTTATAGTTTTCATAGGCCGTCCAAGTCCTTTGTTTGCACAAAACAATAACCATGAGCGAAAATGAAATATTCAAATAAGTCCATTTCAAGCTCGAAATACAAGCAAGCATACATGCTCGATTTTAAACGACAGAGATCCCACGTACAGTTCAGATCAATGGCTCTTGGGTAGTCAGAGTTTCAAAGTCATGCAAGGGTTAATGACTAGACATAATCCCAGAAGTATCGAAGTCCCGAAGTAATGTGAGGCTTCCACGTCAACCATAAGAAAGTCAATTCGGGAGATATTCATGCCCGCATTCAAAATCTCCCGAATTCCGAAGTGCCAAAGTAGTGAGAGACTACCACGTCAACAAGGAGAAAGTGACTTCGGGAGATTTCCATCCAAGCATCCAAAAGTCCCAAAGAGCTGAAGTCCTGAAGTAATGTCAGGATGACATGTCTCTTCGGTCCCTACCACTCCATGGGTGTTTTTCAACTCAACACATGGCACTCATCCATCACTAGCTGTGACATCATATCACATCATGCCACCACGTCAGATTTAGGAGATCATCCTCCGAGAGGTATTCATGCTCAGCATTCAAAGCTCTTAAGTGACAAAATTGGCTCCATCTCTAAGCATGGTTAAAAGGATTCTGGAGTTGGTAGACGAATAAATTTTAGCAGCGGCGCTAAAATAAAAAGGTTTCCCAGATCGCGGGTTGTGACAAGATCGATGACCACACTTCATTGTGGGGACATAAAGTGCTCGAACACTAAAATATTAGAGTTGTCCCGCAATCAAAACCACAGTATGGCTAAAGAGGTACGTGGCAGTTGGTGGTGGATTGCAGGGGTCAAAGCGGTGTGGATCCAAACCGCCCTTGCCGACATCCGCAATCATGTGCTTATATAGGGTCCAATCCGATAGAAACGCATGGAAACAAACTAGGCGTAAGGCCTCATCCTAATCCCAAGGATAAATCAGTCAATGAAAGAAGGACTGGTGGTTGAGCAGTCAACTACACCCTTAAATGGAATCATGGAGGGTCTGGCCGAGGAGACAAAAAACTGTCAGCCCGAAGTACCACAGAGGGAAATTTTTCCTGTAGGCCCATACTGACCAAAGTTTCCTTCTAACATAAGGAACATGACAGAGAAGAAAATATGAACGACACTGGAGAAGAGACGCCCATGCAAGAAGACATGTCATTCATTTTTGGTTGCCAACAAGCTCCCTGATTTTAGCAGTTTGTTAGATTTGTTGGTATAGATGTTAGATTTGTATATTTTTGTGGATAATCCTAGGATAGGAAGGCCAATGCACACTCCTAACTATTGTATTATGTTTTTATTATAAATACATCAGAGGAATGATAANGGGGGATTCAACCGAAGATTGAAGGAGGTTTTGAGAAATGTTTATGAGTGTACATTTCAGTTTGTAAGCCGGAGGGGCATGTAACTATAAATTGCATTGTTATTGAAGACTCATATGAGTTGTTTCATTAGATTTGTCTTCTATGTTCTCTATTCTATTTTTCATCTTGTCTGAATGTAATGTTGTTTTTAAGGATTAAAATTTGCCTTTGATTGATATATTCTTGATGCAGTAGAGGATCTACTGTAAGCTTTCCTATTTATCATTGTTTAGTGTTCAGACACATCTAAATTCTGTTTGCAGAGAGGATCTCTTCTTAGCAAACATTCATCTTTATGTTAATTCTCTTATTCTTCTCTTCATCATTATACAAATATTTTGTCTGATAGGGAGCTTAAATGCCTTCAATGAGAAGACTGTTTATGAATCCATAGCCCAATGGTCCATCACTGATCTGTAGTGATATCTGTTATCTTTTCCTTTCTTTAAAGTCTTGTCGATCCACCTATTCAAACCATTTTAATCCATTTACATTTTGATGGGTATTGGGTTTATCCTCTAGTAGTTCGAGGGTGACTCTCAGTGCTAACATAACCCTTTCTCCTCCTAGAGGCTAGGTATTTAACATATCTCGATGACCATCTAGGGTTAGGGTATTGACTTTATCAACCCTCAATTAGTGATCAAGTTTGTACCTTCTAGAGTGTTATATAAAATCCATTACGTGGCTAGCCCCACATGTTTAAGTAATAGGGGATGGCGTGGCATCCACTCACACCATGAAGATCAATATGGTAGGTCAACTTGTGGGAGGCATAAATTTCACATATGAACTCAAATTGAGGCGATTCTTACACTATTGGAAAGGTATCAAAGTGTAGAATATAGGATATTTATCCATAGTAAGGTTTGGACCCTAAAAAAGTGTCATTTTATGCCTCAAAATGGCTTCAGAAAATTTCAAATGTTTTATTGGACCCAAATTTCTAAATTTGGACTAGCCGCCAAAATGGCCTTGCAAGTTGATTCCTCTAATATTTCCACCCATAAACCATTGAGATAGATGAAAAACAATACAATGATCCAATCCAAATCACTCTAGGTTTTTTTCTCTTGAATATTGGTCCTAATCCTATGATTCTATAGTCTTAGGGTTCCCAATCTTCACTCTTCTTGGCTATCTAAGTCCAAATTGAAAGTGTGTCTTGACTCCATTGCCCAAATAATGAAAATGACACTAGTATTCTTGTTATAATTGTGTGTGAAATTGAATAAACTCACTCTCTTTCAAAAAAGTAACTTTTTGGGTAGATACTCAATCACTTCCTTATGCTCAATATTGCCAAATGACTTGCAAATTCACTCAATAACTTGCTAATATTTTAAAGGTTAGTTAAAACCATTAGGGCTGGATTAAATTGCTGACAACTTACTTAATATTGTGTTTTAATAAGGCTAATTTAATTTTTGAACACTTGGATCTTATTCCACTCATTAAGAGTTGTATTTTAAGATTTTATTGGCAATTTTTGAGGGTTGATTTCTTCTTGTTGTTACAAATATACTTTGCTGATATAAATGGTTAGTTATTGGAATATTAATTACAACAAACCTCCTTCATTTATAGCTAGTGTTTTGGTGCTTAAATTACACTTCTTACACTCATATTTGGTTATTTTATGCATTGGAATACTCATCTCATACACGTACAACCAATTTCCTTGTCTAACCTACCCCATTTCCCTAAACCTAGTCTGTCTCTTTAAGTGACCAAGTTAAGGAGCCATAGACTCGCCTATAGCTTGTTGTAGAATCCTTTGAGGTAGCAAGATAATCGTCCCTTATGTTGGATATTCATCCATCACTAAAATGAGGGAAGTACTTGTTTAGGTGACAGTTACAACTACTTCCAATTGTTACACAAGTTTGGTATCTTGTGAGGGATTTTCACAAGTGCTAAATATCGTGATAATAGTCCCCAAAGTAGAGATGAATAATATCATATAATGAATGACTTGTTGTAATACACTCGATCCTCTATAAATTATTAGGATGGTGGGGTAAATTTCACACTAAATCACTTTTCTTAAACATAACTCAAATTTCTAAGTCCAAAGGCCAATTCTTCTCCTTGAGAGCTTTCCAACAACTATCTTCTTGCTCAATTATAAGATCGAAGACAAAATTTATGGCCTTCTAAAGTTCTTAAGAAATTTCTCTTTCCTGCATCAACATGCCTACATGGCACTCTTGGTTTATGTGGAATAACACATGGAAGTTGATTTGGCATGATCACCTATACCATCGATGCACCATATTTGTTTTTAGGTGTGACATATATCACAACCCAAAAGATTGCATCTTTGCATTGTATCATACCAATAATTATTTTGGTGTGATACATCACATGTCATGAAAATTCTTGCTGTTGTGGCACTTCTGCTTTACCACTGTTGGGTTGTTATATTCTTTGTGGTGAAATTCTAGTCGAGGTGGATCAAATGACAATCAAAGTAGAAGGTTTAGGTGGTTCAACCGGGTAAAGTCGAAGTCTAAGGTCGAGGAGGTTCGATTGGGTAAAGTCGAAGTTGATGGTTAAGGTGGTATGTTTACAGGCAGGTGTGTGGAAACTAATTGAAGACCGAATGAAGGCTAATTGGTAGTCGACTGTAACAAAATCATGAGATTCGCGAAATTTGTAGCCAATGATATGCATGGATATATAACCATTTTTGGGTGCCTTTTATTTAGGGTTTTTCCTATTGTAAATCTTGTAAAGAAGGAATGTTGTAATGCTATAAAAACTAATCTTTAGAGAAATAATTTTAGAGGTTGTTGGTCATATAGATGTAATATGAATTGGCTATAGGGTTGTTCTTATGTAAAGAAAGAGGGTATGATTTCGATTTTGTCTAAGGTTTGGACCAAGGTTAGACATGTAACCTTTTATTCTAAATGAATAAGAAAACAAGAGAGAAGAGCGCCCAAGGAATGTTGGTTTTCCCGATTTGGGTTTATAGGGTAAAATCTATGTGTACTGTGTGTTTGCTTTGTCATTTACTTTCTTGATTAAATATTTATTCCTCTCTTCTAATAGGTTTAGCGTGGAAGTGTTCCTCATTTCCTAATATGTGGTATCAAATATTGGTTTAACAACCTTGGATCAGAGCTAAACCCTAGGTTCATTAAGAGTCGTAAGTCATAAATATTTAAGAGATCGTGTTAAAGAATGGTGAGAAGCTCTAGAATAGAGATCAAAAAATTCAATGGCCAAAATTTTGAGCTTTGGAAGATTAAAATTGAAAATATATTTGTAGTTCAAGAATAATGGACAAAAGTATGTCCAGGTACCATGATGAAAAGTATGTCAATGTAAGAATGGGAGAAACTCAAGAGAAGAGCAAGGAGTATGATTCAACTTTTTCTTGCAGATTTGGTACTGTTGAATGTCTCAAGAGAAGATTCAACCAAGAAACTGTGGGACAACTTGGGGAGCTTGTACCAGTCAAAATCCCTGGTAAATAAGATGTTTCTCAGAAAGAAACTATATATTCTAAGGATGAGTGAGGGAATTTCAGTGACTGAGCATTTAAATGCGTCTAATACCATTATAATCCAGTTATCTTTTGTGGATATTAAAATCATTGAGGATGAGAAGTGTATTAGCCTATTATGTTCTTTAATAGACTCCTGGGATAACTCATTTGTGGTTGTAGGGAGTAATACAAGCACATTAGCACCAAAATACGTGGTTTCATATCTATTGTTAGAAGAAATGAGAAGGAAGAACATGGAAGGATTGACCAAATATTCTTTAGTGGTGATATGTCGACCGATTGATAGAGATAAAGTAAAATTATCTAGTAGAAATTCTAATTCGAAGGGTATATTTAAATTCCCGTTTCAGTCGAAAAGAAGATGCTAAAAATGAAACAAAGATGGGCATTACAAAAGGGATTGCAAGTTGAATGAAATGGAAGTTAGTATAGGATGCAACAATAAGCAGTCGATTGAGAGAAAGACAACTCCATATAAGGGAGGCGATGTGTACCTGGTGTCAACTGGTACATAGTCGGATCAATATGTTTGGTTGATTGACTTAGGAGCATATTATCATATGAAACCACATAGAGAATGGCTCTGTGAATATGAGCAATATGAAGGAGGAGATATATTCTCGGGGGATGAATCAGCAACCAAAATTATTGGACGAGGACAAGTTCGACTGATACTACAGGATGGGAGGAGTATAACCCTTCCAAGTGTGATACGCATTCCGGGTTTGGAAAGAAGCATGATATTTGTCTGCAAGATGAGTGATGCAGGAGTGCACACTCTATTTCATAAGGATTTGTGGAATATGGTTAGAGGTGTGATGGTATTAATGAAAGGATTTTAGATTGGAACCCTATACAAGTTACTAGGGAGTGTTGACTTGACTGGATACAACAACATCATTGTTTATGAAGTAGAATCTAATTCGACTCAACTCGACTCGACTCAGGTTGAGTCGATTCAAACTGACTGGACAACTCATCATAAACTTGACCCGAACATGATATGACACTAGAGGATGAGACATATTGGAGAGAAAGAAATTCAAGCTATTCATAAAAAAGTTATGGTCGAAGGCTTTCTTGCATGTAATTTAGAAGTCGACTTTTACGAACATTGTATATATGGAAAACAAAGTCCAGTGAGGTTCCATCTGGAGTGACAAGGGAAAATGGGATTCTATAATTAGTTCATAGTGATGTGTTTGGCTCTGTTTCAGTTCCTTCACTTGGTGGATCCCTGTATTATGTCTCCTTCATAGATGATTTTTCCAGGAAGACATGGATATATTTTCTAAGGAAGAAATCATAAGTTGTCGAAAAATTCAAAGAGTTTAAATCTCTTGTAGAAAACCAGACAGATAATAATATTAAGGTGCTAAGAACTAACAACGGTGGTATATTCCATGGAAAATAATTTGATCATTTCTTCAAGAAATATGGAATAACACACCAAAATACCACACCATATATCCCACAACAAAATGGAGTTTATGAGAGAATGAACAAAACATTTATGGACAAGGAAAGGAGCATGCTTAGTGGTGTTGGGCTCACACAAGAATTCTAGGTGGAGGAAGTCGACACTACAAAATATCTATTGAATATGTCTCCTTCATCGGTGCTAGTCGACATGACTCCACATGAGGTATGGTCAGGTAAGAAGCCTTCTGTTTCACATATCAAAGTATTTGGATGTGATGAATTTGTGAATATTCCCAAGGAAAAGAGGAGTAAGATGGACAAGAAGGAAGTCAAGTGTATTTTCATTGGATACAAAGAAGGAATGAAATGATATAATCTCTGGGATCCTGCATTAATGAAAATAGTGTATATTCGAGATGTGGTCTTCAGAGAAGTCAAAAGTAAGTCCGATCCTGAAGAAATTGTTCAAATCAAGAATATTCCAGAGAAGGCGTGGTTTGAACTAAGGAACGAAGAAGATGATTAAGACGAGTTGACTGAATCAGAATGAGAGGTGGAACAACTAAGCATGGTTGTAAGGAGGTCAAAAAGAGTAAGAAAACCAGTTGAAAGGTATATTCCACCTAATTTTCATTCTTCATTTGTGTTAACTTCCACTGATGATGAGCCCAAGTCAGTCGAGGAGGCAGTTGACTCAGTAGAGGGAAAAATATGGAAGGATGCCATGGTCAAAGAGATGGAATCATTTCACAAGAATGATACATGGGACTTAGTCAAATTACCTAGTGGAAGAAAGTGTGTCTGTAAAAAATGGGTATTCAAGAAGAAGATGAACGAAACAGGTCAAGTCGAGAAATTCAAATATCGACTGGTGGCGAAAGGATATTCCTAAGTCAAAGGAGTCGATTTCAGTGATATTTTTCCCCTGTTGCAAAACTATCTTCCATTAGAGTACTAATTTCTTTGGCTACGACATTTGATCTAGAAATAAAACAGATGGATGCAAATACAACGTTCCTATAGGGTGACCTAAAAGAGGAAATCTACATGAAACAACCTGAAGGATTTGTAGTAAAGGGAAAGAAATATTTGGCGTGCAAAATGAAAATATCCCTTTATGGTATAACGAAATTACTGAGGATGTGGTACCAAAATTTCAATACATACATCCTTAGTTTGGGATTTGTGAGAATCAAAGCTAATCACTACATATATTCCAAAGAAGAAGGTGGGTGCTTCATATATGTAGCATTGTATGTTGAAGACATGTTGTTGATTGGAAACAACATGAAAAAAATAAAGGAGGTGAAGAACTAGCCATCCTCCAAGTTCTAAATGAAGGATCTCGATGTAGTAAAATTCATTCTGGGAATGGAGATTAAGAGAGTTTGAGCAGATACAAATCTCTAGTTGAACCAGATGAAGTATATTGAAACAATTTTGAAATGTTTCAACATGCAAGATTAAAAATCTGCGAAGGTGCCAATTCCTGTGGGAGCAAGGCTAACTGTTGAATAGTGTCCAAAGACACATGAGGAAATAGAGGACATGGAACATGTTCCCTATGCAAGTGTTGTTGGTAGTCTAATGTATGCGATGGTATGCACTCGACCATACATTTCCCATTTAGTGGGAGTGTTGAGTAGATACATGTTGACACCTAGGAAGGAGCACTGAACAACTGTCAAGAGAGTACTCAAGTATTTGCATGGCACAAAATATTATGCTATATGATACCAAGGAAAAACTGGAGGTGATAGTGAATTAAATGTACATGGCTTTTTTGTTGTCAACTGGGATGGAGATCTATATCGACGAAGGTTGACTAGTGGATATGTGTTCAAAATGTTCAGTGTAGTAATTAGTTGGATGAGTAAGTGACATGAGGTTGTATCCCTATCAAAAACATAAGCTAAATACATGGAAGCCACTATTGGAATCAAAGAAGCAGTATGGCTGCAAAGGCCTTGTTCAAAAATTGGGTTTGAGAAGAGAGCTATGAAGATAAGTTGTGATAGTCAAAGCACAATATTTCTAGCAAAGAACCCTAGTTATCATTCTAAGACTAAGCACATTGATGTACAATACCATTTCGTGAGAGACATGGTGGAAAGAAAAAAGGTGTTTCTGGAGAAAGTAGACACATTGGAAAACATAGAAGACTCTTTGAGCAAGTCTATGAGTGCTACGAAGTTCTCTTGGTGCAGAGAGGTAATGGTAATTACTGCCCTGGATCTATGAACGAGAGTTCATAGGTCTCTCGGTTTCAGCACATAAAACAACAAGTGGGAGAATGTTGGGTTGTTATATTCTTTGTAGTGAAAGTATAGTCGAGGTGGATCAACTGACAATCGAATTTGAAGTTCGAGGTGGTTCGACTAGGTAAATTCGAATTTGAAGGTTGAGGTGGTTCAACTGGGTTAATTATAAGTTGAAGGTCAAGGTGGTTTGAGGTGGTAAAGACATTGATAGAAATTCGAAGAGGTCAACCGACAAGAGGTCGACATGTGAGCATGTGGCAACCGAAATAAGGCCGACTAGCAGTCGACTGGTAATCCTACTTGGTAGTCAACTGTAATAGAATCCTGAGATTCACAAGATTTGTAGCCAATGATATGCATGGATATGTAACTATTTTTGGGTTCCTTTTCTTTAGGGTTTTTCCTATTGTAAATCCTATAAAGAAGGCATGTTGTAATGCTATAAAAGATAATCTTTAGTGAAATCATTTCATAGGTTGTTGGTCATGTAGATGTAAGTTGAATTGGCTACAGGGTTGTTCTTATGTAAAGAAAGAGGGTATGATGTCTATTTTTTCTTAGGTGTGGACCAAGTTTATACATGTAACCTTTTATTCTAAATGAATAAGACAAAAAGAGAGTAGAACGCTCAAGGAATGCTAGTTTTCCTAGTTTGGGTTTCTAGGGTAAAATATCTATGTACTGTGTGTTTGCGTTGTCATTTATTTTCTTGATTAAATATTTCTTCCTCTCTTCTACTAGGTTTAGTGTGGAAGTGTTACTCATTTCCTAACAACCACATCATTGGAAATTTTCTCCCTTTCAAGCATCAATATGAAAGTAATTTAGGTCAATTGATGAATCATAACTGTCGATTTCATGATTAGAATTGATTTCGGTCGTTGATTCCCTCAACTACACTCCATGCCCCAAACTCTACCAAGGTGGAATCTACCATGAAGACCATATGCTCATCATCATCTATACATCCCATGTCATCATCTGTACACAAAAATGACACCATGAAATTTTTTTGTACACATCATATGTACAATTCACGTCATCACCTGTATAGTCATATCACCTCATGTCGCATGAATATTTCCTTCCCCACAACATTTCACATCAATATTCCCTTATTTGCAGTGTATCACACTCCTCAAAACTTTGTTACATTGTGACAAGGGAATGTTTTCCACCTTTTAGTGTATCACACCAATATTTATTTGGTACGATACACAACTTCACACCAAACATCTTGTCTCTGCGACACACAAGAATTGTTTGTTGGGGATTGGGTGTAACCTGGTATGAAACAAATAACAAAATCCATAGATAATCAAAGATGAATAACTTAAGAAATATTGATGGTTTCTAAAGACACTATTAAAACACTTAAGCATGATGCATTGTGATCATGACATCACAAAGCATATTGGACATAATGTCTTGCATTACAACACACATATGTTTTCGAATTTCAATAATGACCCATCAAGTCCTTTATTTATAGCCTCAAGATCTAATCAACTTCCTTGAAATCGAGATGACCACAGTTACCAACTTAATGAGAACTCTATAGAGTTCTTGTTTTTTTAGGGGTCACATTTTTTACCTCGTTTTGAAAAAGGTTCCTTTGACATTTTTCCACCTTTGATTCATTAAAATCTCCTTTCCTCAAGCCAACTTCTTTCATTTCATCTGGAAGAGATAGAATAACATTAATTATTTTCTGAATAAAACCGCACTATAGTGGGTCACTTTCAATGGCTATGCAATTGCTTCCTTTTTGTAGGCAACACACTAGTGTTCCATCTAATCACCAAATACACAATAAATAATTAAGTTAAATAATATAAAAAAACATAAATAAAAAATAAAAAATATTGAAGTATGATTTCATAAATTTTATATCACAAGTCTTACTTGAACCCGATAAAAAAACCAAAACCCAATATCCTTAATTTGAAAATGTATCTATAAGATAATTAATTAGTGCTTGTGGATTTTAATAAATGTTAACAATCTCTCCTTTCAAATCCTTTTCCTTATATGTTATCTTTCTAACCAGAACTGATATGGATTTAGGAGAGGAACAAAAATGAATAACAAATTGAATACAATAACACATAGATACAGATAACAACAACATATATCCAGTGAACAATAACTTCTATTGAATAAATAAAATAGGTTGAAACTGTAAAACTGCAGAACTGAAAACACCTTGCTTGAATGGTGGTAGCTATCTGTAAGAAGAGATGTGGATGCTACACACATCCATCTGAGCAGAATGATTAAAATGAGGCTCTAGTGGCATTTCTAACATTACTCATGAATTCCAAAACCCTAGACATTAAAAAGCTTAACCCTAGGAGATGAAACGCCAAAATTTATGTGGGCCCCGATAGGTAAGTTGGTACCTCAACTTCTCGGGGTCGTAAATTTTGCATACAACCTCCATTTTAGGCGCATGATACCTGTTGGAAAGGTATTTTTGAGAAATACACATTATGAATTCAAACTATGACCTTATCTATAGTTTGATTGTGGCAAGCCAAAAAAACATTGTTTAGGGCCCCAAAATGGCCCTGGAAGTACAAAAAGATGTATTGACATGAAAACTTCCAAAATAAGCTAGTTGGATTAGGTGGGAGGACACCAATCTCCAAATGGAAGTTGTGTAGGGCTTCAGAGAGCCCCGAAAGAGTAGAATCCACAATTACAAAGAATTACAACAAAACGTGCTAAACTAAAAACTCTCAATATGAGCCAGTTGGAATAGGTGGGTAGCCACGAATATCCACCCAGATCAGTCATCTCCCCTTAGGAAGCAATGGTATCCATTGCATTGAGTGCCCCCACCAGGTGAGGAAATTTCTAGTAAATTTGGCCTCGAGTGAGCCACTTGTCTTGGTTTAGGAGTTGCCCTACCTTTACAAGCTAATAAAGCCGAATCCTCTATTGGTGAGTTCCCTTGATCTATGTGTCTGCTATATGATCAGTGGATGCATGTTACATGCAGTTAGGATTGAGATATTTTTGTGCCAACTGTTCTATGATCTCCAAGGTGTCTAATAATGGTGGAAACTATGGTCGAAGGATGTCCAAATTGAGCATTAGGTGCAAGCCAAGGAAGGGGGGAGTGTTGAGCTCAAAATAATTGTCACCCATAGCCTTGGTGATAGTGCAAGGCCCATAGCGAAGTGGAAAAAGCTTCCAATGGGGCCCTGTAAGGAGTTCTTTCTTCAAATGAAACCAGACCTTGTCTCCCACTTGAAACATGTGCGATACTTGGTGTTGATCATGGTGCTTCTTATACTTAGCATTGGATTTATGCAAAGTCTCATGGACCTATTAACAGATGTGATGAATCCGCTCAATGAATTTAGTGGCTTTATTGACCTCATACTGAACATGGGAAGATTCTATATGTGTGGTTGCAAGAGGTAGTGCAACATTAATGGGACCCAAGGGTTGGAATCCCAACCCCATCTGAAATTGACTATGGTTGGTAGAGCTATGGAGAGCCCTGTCGTTGTTGTGATGAACATAGGGAAGACTCTCATCCCATGTAAATAAATGCTTAGAGTTATACATGCATAGGATGTGCACAATCATCCGATTGATGAACTATGTTTGGCCATTATTTTGAGGGTGGAAGGAAGTGGATTTAGTGAGCTTGGTGTCCAACAGCGACCAGAGACTTGACCAAAATGTGTTGAGGAACCTATTGTCCCAATCAATGATGATGGTATTTGGTATCCCAAAATGAACCCACAATCATTTGAAGAAGATATTGGCAATATTTTCCACTTTTATTCTCTTCTTGCAGGCTATGAGAATGGTCATCTTCGAAAACTGATCAACCACCACAAATACACAATCATTACCTTGCTTGGTGGTTGGAAGGCCAGCCATGTAATCCATTGAGATGGATTCCCAAGGCATATTGGGAGTAGGAAGAGCAGTGTATAATCCTTCATTCTTGATGGCTGTCTTGGAAATGGCATAAGAAGTGCAAGATTTGATATACTTTCTGACATCCTGTCGAAGTTTTGGCCAATAAAAATGTTTCTGTAGAACGACCACAATTTTCTCCACGCAAAAATGTCCTGCCATCCAACTATAGTGAGCCTCTCAAATCAAATTTGGACACTCTCTTGCAGGAACACAGAGGTGGACTAAATGGCATAACAATCCATCCTGAATGTGAAAATCCATGGCATTCACACCTGTACCCAAGAGTTGATAAGTGGTGGTGAAGTCATGATCTCATTGATAAAGTTGGGGCCACTTAGATGCCTCATGTCCACACGAATAGAGCATGGTGGTGAGTGAAACCACGGGAGGGTGATTGAGGCAGTCATAAAAAATATTTATTCTCTTTGTATTATACTTGATGTTGAGTTGGAATTTCTTTAGGTATGTGGACCAATTTTGATGGTGGTCGTTCTACAACTTCCCCTATGTTTGTATGAATTGCAGAGGCTTGTGATCAATGTGGATGATTTTTTCCTTTCCCAGAATGTAATGTTTCCATTGACGACATGCTTGTACAATGGAATACATTTCCTTGTCATATTTGGGGTATTTACGGACAATATTGGAGAGAGACTCACTATGGTATGCTACTGGATGACCGTGCTAAGTGAGAATTGTGCCTACAACATAGTCGGATGAATCAGTATCAATCTTGAATGGTTCTTGCAGATTGAGTAAGGAGAGTATTGGAGATGAGAACAAGTGATGCTTCAAATCATCAAATGCTCATTGTCGTTCCGTCCACCATGTGAACTTTTCCCTGCCACCACCATTGGTCACTTGGATGAGGGCTCATGCAATATGGGAGAATCCCAACATGAATTGTTGGTAGAAGTTGGAAATTACCAAGAAGCTATGAAGTTTGGTCAATGTGATCAGGGTTGGATAGTCACGGATGACTTGGATATTAGATGTATCCACATGTACCCCATGCTCATCAACAATGTAGCCCAAGTATTGGACCTTGTTCATGCCAAAGGAGTATTTTTCCAAGTTGGAATATAGCTTGTGCTACAACATAGTGCTCAAAACCTATTGAATATGCTGCATGTGCTCCTCCCAAGTTCTACTGAAGATGAGGATGTCATCTGGATATACCACCAAAAAAGATTTGGTGAAGGGTCTCAATACATCATCCATCAATTGCATGAAAGTTACTGGTGCATTTGTTAATCTAAAGGGAATGACCAACCGTTCGAAGAGTCCTTCTTTATATTTGAAAGGTGTCTTCCATACATTAGTCGATTCGATGGGAACCTAGTGCTAGCCAGAATTTAGGTCAATCTTGCTGAAGAACTTTCCCCCCTTGAGTTGGTCAAAAAGGTCATGAATTTAGGGAATTGGGTACCGATTCCTGATTGTGATTTTTTTTAATGATTTGTAATCAATTCAGAGCCACCAGGTCCTATCTTTCTTCAACACCTGTACCATTAGGCTTCCGTAAAGGGAGGATTTGGGTCTGATGTGCTCCTTTTAAAGAATCTCTTGGACATGATGCTTGATTTCATCATTTTCCATCAGAGAGAGATGATAAAATGGTCCATTAAGTAGAGGTGAACCGGAGGTTATATCAATTGGATGCTTGACCTGACAGTGTATCGATACCCTGGTGGGTGAGGAGAAGATTTCTCTATACTCTTCCATGATCCCATCCACTTACGTCTACTGCAAAGAGAGGCTCTGTGTAGAGGTCGTGAATGCGGTGATGAAATTATACTTACTCTAAGAACAAATCACAAAGAAGATGAACTTATTGGTCTGTGAAATGACCTTACTATATTGCTTAGCAGAGATGACAAAAATAGAGATAGGCAGTGCTACATCTAGTATCCTATACAATTTTCTACCAAAATTAATAATAAAACTCTGGGATCTAGACTCATACACAACATGTCACTTCCACAAATATCGTTGTACTAAAATAACATCACAAACTTCAAGGGGAGAAATATCACACAATACCTTGTGTTTGAAGGGCTTGATTCCGTAGGGCAGACAACATTGTTGGATGATGCAGTGGTCTCTTCCTTGGTGAAGCTAACCGATGGTGTAGGGTTGTAGTTGCGGTGTCATCAATAGGTCTAGCTTCTTCATGATCTCTGTTGATATCAAGTTCTTCTGATTGCCGATTTTGAAAATGAAATGAAGTAGAGCCCCCTATACCCACATCTGTGAGTGAAAGAGACGTTCCACTTCCTTTGGTTCTTTTGGTTCGCTTGGATGGAATTTGGTGGTAGTGATAGTGGCGTTGGGTTCGACATAAATAATTCGCTTCCCTCCTTCTCGATTTAATTCAGAATCCAAATTTTCCTCTGACTCGAAATATTTCAACTCAACCACCAGTGACTGCTTGGAGAAACATTATTTGGTGTTGTTCCAAGGGTTTCTATGGTATCCACAACACTTTCCTATGTCCTTCTTTGAATTCTCATTACCCTTCTTGGGTTGCGTCTTGGACTGGTTGTCCTGAGAATGGCCATATTTTCTCCATCCCTTGTGTTGTGGGCTGGAGCCACCTTTTCCCTGCTTAGGCTATGAGGATTTTACAAATTCAAACTCTTTCCTCTTCTTCTTACATTTCTTCTCAATATTGACATCATATCTATAATCTGCACCTAATGATGCAATGTACAAAAAATCCATTTCTTTTTTAATTTATCTATGTAGACAACCATGGTATTTGAGAAGCATATGTCATTCATATTCTTTTATACCTAAGTTGGTGTGCAGGGTATGGAAAATATTGGTGAAATCTGGTACTGTCTGGTCCCTTTCTTAACACAACATCGGATATCTTGTGTACTGGTCCTTGTAGCTTCCAATAGGGTAGTACTATTCTTTAATGGAATTCATGAAGGAATACCCTGTAGGGATGACTTCAAATATTGTAGATTCCTCTATGGCCCTTTGCTCAAAGTAAGTATCCCACTATTCCTTAACATGTAGGATGACCTTGAGGAGTGAAAAAGTAATATTTTCCCTATCGGAAAAATTGTGGAACGAAAAATACCCTTTGAGCAGATTCAACCATTTATCTACAACATCCACATCTATCAGACCTTCAAATAATGAAATATCAAAATTTACTTGTATCTTGAAGGGGGTTGCATGTCCGCTTGATGAATATGCGTCTCCTGTGGGCAACCGCCGAAGGATCTGTGCAAATTTATCCATCATTTCGGTCCTTTTTCATGAAAGGGATTCCTCAAGAAACAATTTAAAAGGATATCTTGCTCCATCGTATTTCTTATCATCCCCCATGAATTTTTGTTGGTCTCGGTGTGATCGATCTTGTAAAGTCTCAAATGGTTCGAGTCCCATCTTCTTGTACCTAGATCTTGTCGGGGACATGCACGAAGAAAAATAAATGAAGCGAAGATTGCTTTGATACCACTGATATGGATTTAGGAGAGGAATGAAAATGAATAATAGACTGAATACAATAACACAAAGATACAAATAAAAACAACAAATATCCAGTGAACAATAACTTCTATTGATTAAATAAAATAGAATGAAACTATAAAACTGCGGAACTGAAAACATATTACTCGAATGGTGGTAGCAATATCTGATAAGAGATGTTGCTTCTACACGCATATGTATGGGTAGAATGATTATAATGAGGCTCTAGAGGCATTTTTAACATTACTCATGAAGGGAAAAACCCTATACACCCAAAAACATAACCCTAGGAGATGAAACACCAAACGTTATGTGGGCCCCGATGGGTAAGTTGGTACCTCAACTTCTCGGGGTCATAACTTTTGCACACAAACTCTGTTTTAGGTGCATGATAGCTCATTGGAAAGGTATTTTCAAGAAATACACATTATGCCATAAAAATTCAACTTTTTCTATGGTTTGATTGTGGAAATCCAAAAATCACTGTTTAGGGCCCCAAAACGGCCCTGGAAGTACATAAAAATGTACTGACATGAAAACTTCCAAAATAAGCTAGTTGGATTAGGTGGGTGGACACCAATATCCACCTGGAAGTTGTGTAGGGCTTCAAAAAACCCCATAAGTGTAGAACCCATGATTACAAAGAATTACAGAAGTACGTGTTGAACTAAAAACTATCAAGATGAGCCAGTTGGAGTAGGTGGGTGGCCACCAATATCCACCTAGATCAAGAACATTGTAAACCAATAAACTACTAGGCTTCCCTCCATCCTTTGCATTGAAAATAATAGAATCATAAGAATCATATTTTATCTGTCTTTCAATATGTATGCTTTGAATATCATGTGTAAACGATTCTCTATTGGAGATATGAATATTAGGCTTGTTCCTGTAACACAAGTAGTCCAAATTCAATTAACTTGTGAATTAATAAAATCAATTTATAATCTTAATCGCTAAACATACACTTTCAATATCTTACCAATAAAACTGCATTCTTGTCTTTTATTTCCCTTGAATCTTTATTGTACTCATGCTTGTTGTGTGTCTGAATGAAAAACTAGAAATCTACAAAATGGTGTTGTTGTGACTTCCATAAATCCCATAACCACTTTATTGAAATCTTGGTAAGCATACGGCTCACTATCATATCCAATGTTTTGAATATTATAACCATGAGGTATATCTTCAATAACTAGGGAGTATTCCTTTTTAGGAACAATATTTGCATTTTTTTCATAATCACCTAATATCATTTCATACTAAAAAATTTCTAGCCCATTCCAAATGTAGTGATAAATGGTATCATCAAGTTCAACATTTCAAGCATGTCTCCTTTCTATTTCAAACTTTTCTTTTTGAATAAAACTTTTGAAGGCTTTAGGTACTCCATCTGCATTCTTCTTTGACATCTTAATAAAGAAAACAAACATATAGTTATATATCTATAACTAATAAAATAGAAACAAATTAACCTACAAATGATTAATATAAATATAATAAATCAACATACCTTTTTGAATGCAACAAAAATGGTTTCAATGCTGTTGTAGAGATTGAATTGGGATATTTGGGTCTAATATCCTCACAACTCTCTTCATTCAACATCTTAACCATTTCCTCTTGTACTCTCATATACACCTTGTGACTTAAAAAAATAAAAACAATGTTAGGATGATATATATAATAGAACACTTAAAACATTGATATGTTAAACTGAAAAAATTAATTTTCTAATACTAGCATAAATAAGAAATAACTCAACTTACTTTTTAAATTCATCACACATTTATTCCATTGATAATAAACCTGACCTTACACATGATAATATATCTATGATAAGTGTCTCATCCTTCACTCCTTGTATCGTTCTCCAAGGTATTATAGTCATATCTTCTGGTAGATTCTTGATTTCAAGACTTGTCTTACTTGTGATACATATTAAGGGTTTATCCTTCTTAACCCTATGAT
>SNQJ01S0054498.1:0-44817 GCA_010110895.2 Picea sitchensis | reverse complement strand
CATGGTAATATTCACATTGTTGTAAGTGGTTGTGTTCATTCAAAGTGGTAAATGGTGAAATTTTGTAAGACTCGATGCATATGGGATATATATATTATAGAGGCAGTGCACTTATGATACTTTGTATATAAACAATGACAATGATGATATCAATAGTATTAATAAGTAGATAGAGGCATGTGATTTTTGAGGAGCCAACAATTACTTGGCATCTAACGATTGCATAGGGTTTTGACTTGGATTGTCTTGGGTTTAGTGGATGTTTAATGTTGGTCATCACCCCAGTATGACGTGACCAGCTAAGTTAATGCACCAACACCATCGGTATACCACCTTTGGTTTTGGCATTTGATTATTTTGAGTTTGAGGAAGGGTTTGGACGTCGGGCTATAATTGCTGAAACTATCTCGAAAGGAAAATAAATACCACAAAACTCCAAGTACTAGGGTTTCGACTCCCTTTCGTCTAATGTTTGTATTTTCTCAATAATTTACCCATGGCTCTATGAATTATGTGATGTGATTTTTAATTTGATTTCTCTCATGTATGATTATAAAAATATGAAGAATAGTACTCCTATTTGAACGAATATGTATGTTTTTTTTAGTCGAATGGTTGAAATCAAAAGAAATTTAATGATGAGTTGCACATAATGGTTATTAATCTTTATGCGTTTTACTTTCCACCCATCATCTATGTGTTTGGGACATATATATCTTGGCCTCTTATGTTTTGTATCTCACGAGCTTAGTTTTTTTTCAACTATCATATGAAAAATGTTGCATTGTTGTCCATAAGTCAGTTTATTAAATTGGGTTTGAGACTCTACAACCTCATGCAGAATATTCAATGTTCAAGGTTTAAAATAAAGTTTTAATTGGCTTGGATTTGGGATTTAATTGATAGAATGGCTATGGGCTGCCACTACCTGTTGTTGCACCCTACATGATTCTAGTTTTCATTTGTAGTGTTCGATAATACCATTCCTTTACCCATGGCTCTTCAGTTGTCTATTATTCAAACTTGGCCTTACAAGCCAAGGGACTAGTCTCTTCATTGTGGTCACATGCAAAGGGTGGAGAGACCTCGAAAAATAATACACAACACTCATGAATGGTAGTTTGATTACGAACTTGGTTTGTAATTCTTGCATGAAAGCTCAGCCAAGTTTTAAAATAAATTTTGGGTTTAATACCCTTGACGTCTCTGAGTTTATTTGTGTCATGTATGCGATGCATATATGGATTTGTGGTTTGGATTTATGGTTGTTTTTACAAATTGAAACTACTAGTTCAAATTTGGATTTATTGATTGAATAATCCAGATGGTGAAGGCCTAACTAGGTTTGATGATGAAGTTGGCATTTTAAACTTTGGATACAAGTCGGTATATGATGAATTTGACCTTGAGTGGGATTGATGTTTGATGGTTTGTATTGTAGAATAAATTAACTAAAAAAATTATAACATTTTGTAATTGAGGAAAATCGTGAAAATTCATGTAAAAGTCTTTAACAAAAATGAAGAAATCGTGATTGTTGGGAATGATACGATAAACAAAAGATAGTAAATATTTTAGATAATACATGTGTTTGTGACATAATTATTATTGAAATATTTTTGCAAGTTATAAGTTCAATGAAGAATTTGGCATTAAAATAGGGAATTATGATTGGACTTTTGTTTAAGAACCATGATTATATGTGGTTATAATTTTTATTGTCATGAATGGTTGAAAATAGAAGATGATCATTGTTGGCCCTTGACCAGGTTTTAAGGAAACGTTGGTCATGTTTGACCAATTTTGGGACTTTGATAGGCTGGTTGAAGATGAAGCGCAAGGAGAAACATAGATCGCGGGATCTCGCCCCCTTTTTGTGGGATTTTTGGGTTTAGGGTTTATGTAATAGGTATGGGATGTCAACCCATGGGTTTTACCCATGCTTAGGCCCCTTTTGTAATGTTATATAAATAAATATCTAGACGATGTAAGAAACAGTAGACCTAGTAGAATCGGCTTAATGCAGATCTAGAGGCTTTGTGCATATTGTGTCAAGACTTGCAGAGCTAAGTGCAAGTGATTGTAAGAAGCTTGTGTGCAAATGGTAAAAAGGATTTGTGTTGGTACCTAGATCGGGGAAGGCGTATCTTGCGAAGTGCGCACAAATATCATGTCCTATGTAGAGTGGGTTCTAAAGCTCTGTGCATGTACGAAGATTGACAGAAGATAATAAATAATAAGAAGAGTTGGTGGGTGTAGCCCCACACTGGGGTGAACCACATATATCATGTGTTATGGTTGCTTTATGTGATTGTTGTGATTTATTTTTAGTGTTGTAATCTTTATGTATGTTAGATGCATATGATATAGTATCTTAGTGCTTAGTGATGTGAATGAATGCTAGATCTGATCTACTTCTATATGCTAAGTGCTTGGATGTGTTAGATCTTGTTGAATATTGAATTGTTATGTAATTAGGGTTTTTTCCTGCGATGTGGATAAGGGATAAATATTAATGAATGTTAACTGCTAAAGTTCTCTGTTAAGTATTTTGATCACAGATCTATGTCCCAACTAGGTTGTAGACACTTGAGTCCTGCAACCACCCCTACCTCTACCTTGGGCGAGACTTCATCTGCTTCGCAGGTGTTTCCGAAAGGGCCAATAGTTAGGGTTTTGTTGGTGCATTGTTGAAGCGTTCAACCTTGGGTTTGCCCCTGTGCCAACAAATGGTTTCATTGTCGGGACCTGAAACTGTGATTGTTGGGAACTGAAGAAAATAGAAAGATCTTTGTGTAGATATGTTGTTGTAGTGCACAGTATTCTACTTGACTTTCGAAGTTCTGTGCTAATAAATGAATCATACCTGAAGAAAAGAGGTAAGATCTGAAAGCTTTGTGCTCTGATAAAGGTAAGATAAATGAAATTTTTTGTTTTGAAAGAATGGATCTAGGTATATTTGATAAATTTTGTCCTAGTATGAAAACTAGGGCACAACTAGAAGAAAGAAGATTTGATATGAGTAGATCTGATAGAAATAGTGAAAGATATGTTATTCCTATGCATAGAAAGAATGTTTGGACTAACAAATGGATGCAGGACCCTAGAAAGAATTTTTTTCAGGTTCATCATTGTGATCCCAGTGCGCAGTACAGGAAAGGTTGGGGATCGTTTAAACGAAATAGAGGATTAACTCTTTGTTATAGTTGCAGAAGACCAAGACATCTTTCTAAGGAATTCCCTGGTAAAGGTCCTAGTTGTCTTTGTTGTAAATTTATGGATCATGAGGTTTTGGATTTCCCTAGAATGATTGCTAAAGTTGAAAAGATGAATGTAAGACAAGAAAACCTTGAGAAAAACCAAGAGACTAAGAATATGCTAGAACACCAGAAAGAATCAGAGACTATATTATTGCAAACGAAAGAAACATTGAATGATCATAGAGACATCAACTTATCAGAGATCTTAAAAGATAAGGAGTGCATAGAAATAAGAATAGGAGATTTCGACATCGAATCTGTTCTGGATGAGGGAACACAGATGAATATTATGACAGAAAGAACTTGGAAAATTTTGGGAAAGCTTGCTATGGTTCCTTCATTGGGAGGAATATGACTTTTTAAAGGAAAATCGATAACCCTATGTGGAAGACTTACCCAAACACCTATGATTTCTCATGGAGCATCAACGAAATAATAATTTGAGGTCGTTAAGTTTGTTGACAACAAAGCCCCATTTGCTCTTTTGCTAGGAAGAACCTGGATTGAGAAAGATCAGATACGAAGGAAACAAGAAGAGGAAGATCTAGAACATAAAAAACAAGAATTAAGAGATTGCATGGCTAGGAGAATAACACATTTAATAGAAGAAAAAGAGGACAAGTTGAAGAAACTGAGGGCCAGATACCTGGTTGTTGAAGCTAAAAGAATACAAGATGGTTTAAAAAACTTATCCATGCAGAAGAGAAAAGAACCTACTCCATAAATAATAACAGAAGAAGTATTACCATCAAACTCTATAAAAGACCCTCAGCAGTGCGAAGTTACTATGCTACGAGCAGATAAGAATAAAAATGGAAAGAGGAACCCAGTGACTCAAATCATGGGAAAGAAAGATAGAAAGTTTAGCAAGAAGAAAGCAAAGTTAGAAAAATTGCAGGAAGTTCTAGAGAGGACTTCGCAGAAGGAAGGCTTGCAGAATTTGAACTTTGTCNCAACGAAGCAATATGTCCATTGAAGGTGTTCTGACCATTAGAATGACGCTCCAGAATGACTAGAAACACAGTTATGGGTGGAAAGATTGCCATTGGATAGTTGAGGCCACGCCATAATGGATGGAATCACATTGATTGAGGAATTATTGTCCATTGGAGGAATCCATTACGACATTGTCTATTTATCATGTCGAATGTTTCACCGAGAAAACTTTTGTGAATTGGGAGTATCTGAGACCGCAGAGAATTCACTGTTATTGCATTGTGCTTATTGAGACTTCTCCATCCGTTCAATTACCGTGAGTATTTGTCCGCCTACCTGAGATATCTAATCTTGAGAATGTATGTCGGGTGAGTGTAGTGCAGTGGAAAAATCTGTGGAAGAAATTTTGATGGATCTAATGGCTAAGAAGGTCATGTCCGCATGGGGCACATGCCTCATTAACTAGAGGATTGCAAGCATCCCAATCAACTGCACATCGATCTGGCCCCTCTAGAAATGCGACAGAGAAGCGGAGAAAGCATCGCGATGACTTGGCGAATGTGAAGCTCATCCCATCAATCCTGCCCGACTACAACCCACCTCTGGCTGGCACGGTTAGTCGTGACAGCATCCTGAGGGACTTCAACTATACATTGATCATTGTGTACCTCTCGAAGGGGATACACATAGTTGGACAACAGTTGGGATAGATTCTGACATTGAATATCAGTGACTTCAACTTGGGATATCGCAATAACTATGGAATGCTCGCCCCACATAAGTATTTGACCGAGACAATGGGGAAGAAGTCAAAGATAATCCCCCATCCATGGACCATGGAAATAACGAGGTCCACCATCCTTAATGTGATAAAGATACCACGTTTCGGCAGACATCAGGATGTAATGACCCTAATTGGATAAATGTTTAAGAAATTATAAGTAAAACTAATTAGGGGATTAATTGGGCTAACAAGGTATTAATTAAACAAAGATGATTTAATGATATTAATTAAGTGAGTTATTAATTAATTAAATGATATAATTTTGATTAATTAATTAATAATTTAACTACAAATTACGTTTAATAACTTGAGTAAAAGATTTAATAGATTAATAATATATATTATAAAAAGGTCACGTACCCAACAAGGGATAACCTATTAATCCCGAGAGGATAAGGCATTAAAGAATGGGATAAGAAATTAATGAGGGGGAGATAAGGAAATTAATGAGGGGGAGGAGAGTCGGTGGAGGGATAAGGAAGGGAAGGAGTTTGAGGGGAGCTATTCTACGGGAGTTGGCCAGGGATTTTGGGAGCTGGGAGTATTGCAGAGAGAAGTGAAAATTCATGAGTGGTATTGATACAGTGCACCTGAGTTGCTGGGGGTTTTGGGCACGGAGGGCCAGGATATCCGTTGATATCCTGGGGCTAGGGAGCTAGCTAGTTGGCAGGGAGGACGGTTTTGGGTAGTGTTTTGTAGAAGCAGAAAGGAAGCAAGCGACGTGCAAACAGAGGATAATAGCATCAGGTTCAGGTATTTAGGTATTTACCAAGAATTATGCATTGTATTTGTAATTTAATTTGTTATTAAATTTTATTATATTGATGAATTTGCATACAAATGAGATAAATTATAGAAATTCTTAAATTTTATGACTAAGTATAAAATAATTGGTTGTTTAATTTATTTGGCTCTTACACAGGAGGTTAACGCATGCACTAAAATCCTCTTGTCTTGCTACCATGGTGGTTATCTGTGGTTGGACATACACATAACTGTAGATCTGACGTTGATCCATCGGATCACAGGATTAAGCATGTAAGGAGAAGACCCACAATAATTTTACCCAGGGAAGGCTGCAGATCATGCTCTGGTGTAGTGAATCAAAGACACATATGGCAATGTGGAGAAGGGGAAGTGGAGTTACAAGGTAGCTTCCATCTAGAATGGCGCAATGCACCTAGCCTGCCAGTTGATTGCTGATAAGATTGTTAGGAAGAATAGACCCACGCAGGTCACCGGGTTCGTTGTCGACCTCGCAGGAAAATGCATTGAAGGGATACAAATGAACTGGGCGAGCTACCTCGTCAACCAGTTAGAGAAATACTGTCGTGAAGCTCAATATCAGGGCTATAAGTTCCATTTTAGTTGGTTGTTGATTCTCATTGCCTTCATTTCTTGGGAGATGTCGGAGGGAGCGACTTTCCATGAAATTGAGTCATATGAACCACTAGCTGCAAAGTTCACTACACTCTGGTATTCGAGAGACATGAAAAAACAATGGCAGCCAAATTCGGTGTTCCACGCCTATACCTGTAGCTGAAGAGGGATATTGAGTCCTTCCCTTGCATGACATTGAATAGCCTACATAGGTTCAGGCCACTTGCAAATTTTCGCGCAGATAGACATTTCATTTATATCATTGTGCACAGAGACGAACATAAAGAAGACCTCCAATCCTACTATAAGCTCACAGAGGAGGACATGGAAGAAATAACCAAGGAATGTTCTGCAGAGTTCCTTATACCAATCGACTAGATAGAACTGTCTGACCCCGACCTCATCGGAAGTCCTGTGGTCACTTGTGAAGAGTATGATGCACCCAGCAGTAGCAAAACGAAGAAGAAGGAAGAAGTACAGGAACTGAACAACGCATCCTAGGAAACTGCACCAGAGTCACTAGGAGGAGGAGGTGATGATGAAGTAGATCAGGAAGAGAATGAAGGGAAAGAAGACAAACTGGAACAAGCTGAAGTGACACCACCTAAGGATCCCCTTGATGAGGTTGAGACATCCAAGAAACGAAAGGGGTCCCCCATGAAACCTTCATTGCAGAAGAAGTCAAAAGCTAGTAAGCCCAAGTTGTAGACTGTTCTCATGGTAGATGACATCGACCTCATCATTGTCGTTGTATCAGATACCTCAGAGGATATTTTACAGCGCAATGAAGCAAAACAGGATACCATGTATGATAGGATTGAAGAAGAGATGAAAGGGGTAAAGCAAGCCCTCTACTCCACTCACGCAGTGTCTACTGTGCCACTATCATCTGAAGGAATTGAAGTGGGAGATGAGCCTTCCTAGATACGCAGAATAGAAGATGCGCCAGAGACTTGCCTTCATCGTGTCCAGGAAGAAAAAGAGTAGGCCACAGAGGCATTGAAGAAATAAAAAGAGGAAGCCATAGAGCTATGAAGGGTTGCGCAACAAGAAAAATATGACCTCCAAGTGAAGTTTGTAGAGGAAAGAGCGCAGATGCAGAAGGAAAAAGAACAGTTGTTCGTGGAACAAATCGGAATTAATGAGGCAGTCACTAGATCACTTCGCTATGTGATGGGCCTCACACATATGGAAGAACACCCAGTGGAGAGTCAAGTGGGGAAGCTTTCTAAATCCATTTAGCAACTCCAACAAAGAGTACCATAACTGGAATTACAAGCAATGCTAAGCACTTCACAAGAAGTGCGAGACCAAAGGGAAGAAATTGCCCAGATCGCAGTCGAGAGAATCAAGGCGTTGGCCTTAGAATGAAAAAAACTCAGTGTTTGAAGTGCACAGACCTATGAGCACCTTGTTGAGGACCCAAAACTAAGGACATTGGTGTCACAGCTCCAGGAGGCAATCAAAAAGTAGCAACAATGCAACACCGTTGAAGCCACTATCAATGGTCGAGATGATGAAAAGGTCCTAGGAATAGTGTATGGTTCAACAATAGGTCCATGCCATCCAGAGTAAATTCATGGAAGTGACCTGGAGGCTCCAATGAGTGCAAGATGGAGATTGCACACTTTTTGAGGATATTGAAGGACAAGGTGCACAACTAGAACAAGTGGTCACCACAGTAGAACAATGCTTGGAAGGGCCTATGACCGAGAATTTTATTCCAGAGTTCTCCAACCAGAAGGCTCTAACGAAGCAGCTCAAGCTAATCTCTAGGCCTTCAAGGCAGTGTTACCCAGATCAGAGTGACTCGGGACGAGTCATAGGTGAGTGTTGGGGGCATGTTGGCCCTTGACCAGGTTTTGAGCTAAGTCCAAGTTATTGTAAGAAGCTTGTGTGCAAATGGTAATAAGGCTTTGTGCTGGTACCTAGCTCAGGGAAGGAGGATCTAGCGAAGTGCACACAGATATCCTGTCCTATGCAAAGTGGGTTCTAAAGCTCTATGCATGTACGAAGATTAACATGAGATAATAAAGAAGAAGAAGAGTTGGTGGACGTAGCCCCACACTAGGGTGAACCACGTATATCCTATTTTATGGTTGCTTTGTGTGATTGTTGTGATTTATGATTAGTGTTGTAATCTTTATGTATGTTAGATGCATATGATATAGTATATTAGTGTTTATTGATGTAAATGAATGCTGGATCTGATCTACTTCTATGTGCTAAGCGCTTGGATGTGTTAGATCTTATTGAATACTGCATTGTTATGTAATTAGGGTTTTCTCTTGCGATGTGTATAAGGGATCAATATTAATGAATGTTAACTGCTAAAGTGTTATGTTAAGCACTGTGATCACAAATATGTGTCCCAGCTAGGTTGTAGACACTTGAGTTCTGCAACCACCCCTGCCTCTACCTCGGGTGAGACTTCATCTTCTTCACAGGTGTTGCCTAAAGGGTCCATAGTTAGGGTTTTTTTGGTGCATTGTTGAAACGTTGAGCCTTGGATCTTCCCATGTGCCAACAATCATAAAATTTGTAATTAATGCATGTCCATTTACATTCCATGTCATAAATAACACTTTTCGGTCATTACAACCCTAGCCCATTTTTCCAAGTTTCCTTTTATTCCCATGCTTTAATTATAATTGTGTAAGGTATTGAATTGCATAATTGAATTAATCATGAGAGAGATATTTAACTTGTTCAAGGTTATTTCTCCTTTATATCTAAGATAATGAGTTTTAATTTTTTTGTATTTGATCATAAGGATCTAAGGAAGCTGGCCATGGTAGTGAACAATCCATTTTTCATTACTATCATACTTACCATTTTACGCTCATTACAAATCTCATCATTAAATCCCAAACCCCTTTTCAAATCCATGTTCTAAGTGATTTCTAGCTTTGAGAACATGAATTCTATGATGATTGCTTGCATATGTATTGTTATGAACAAAGCCATGTTTAATTTTTTTTTTTTTGCAAAGTTTTAGATGAAATATTTGTTGAACTTTAGTTCTGATTTGTGTATATGTATATCAGTATGAGATTTTTCAGCAGGGGCATTCATGGAAGGAGATGAAACAATAGAGGTAGAGGACTAGGTCCTTGGAAAATGGGTAATAAGAGGCTCCAATTTTCTATACATTTTGATCCATATTCGGATGAATTTAATCAGTTGTTGTAGAAAATTTTCCTCAATTATCAATATTCCAATCCCAAACCATATTTTTGCTCCTCTAGTTAGACCAGAACATGATGGATGGAAAAATGTTCTACATCCTCCTTCTGGAAAGTCACATGGCTGGCCAAATATTGACCACCCTCAACAACCTCCTTTCCATGCCTAGCATATTTCTTCTCCCTTCCATCAACAATCTGTATCCCAAGCCTCACATGCCCATCATGTCAGGGCCAAGATCACCAAACTTTAAGATAGTCCAGAAAAGGAAAAAGTAGTAGCAATAGAGTCTAAGTCATCACATGATTCATCACATTCAGTTACCTCACACATGGAGGGAAATGATAAAAAATCTGCTAAGGCAAATGCATCATTTAGAATAAATGAGAGGGTTGAAAGTAATCATAGCAAGAGATGGGAATCCTCTCACAACAAATATGGTTTTTCATGATTTTGTTGGTTTATTTTAGTATATGTGTATTAACTTATTTGCACTTTATCTAGGATATCTCATACTCTCACAGTTCTATATTTTGGATAAATTATGTTTGCTATGATTCATATTTTGGACAGATTTACATAATGGTTAAATTTTGGTGAATTTAATGATTTCCACATGGAGTGACAAGGGACCTTTCATCTTATGCATTTTTTATCACGTGGTTGTTTGATGTGGCAAGTTGATGTGTTTTGTATTTAAGGTGGAATTTACAAGGAGGAAATGGTTCATTAATTGGTTTAAACGAAATAGGGCCCCCCAATTATTAGCTCTATTTAGTACCCTTATCATATTATTATTATTATTATTGTTTATTATTAATTTACTTGACTACTCTCCTATTAACTAACTAGTTGTTATTTAGAAAATTAACTAAAAATGGTTGAATGATTCAACTACCATGGATATATTTAAAAGGAGTAAGCTAGACAAAGTAAAGGGCGGAGAACACATTGCTCCGATAAGGTATTCTCTTAATTCCAAGTGAGATTTCATTACTATTTCATTCATCTATGATTTCTAAGATGAGACACTTCTTGTCATAGCAGGGTTTGTTGAAGATGATGAAAAGTTAGGACCAACATGCATTGAAATCTAATATGCTTCCATGTTGAATGTTTGTTTGATAGTCTGTAGACTTCTTTTGGTTTATGTATTAGTTTCTCAGTACTAAATATGATGTTATAAAAATAGTATCACAGAGCAATAAAATAAAACAAATGCATAAATAAAACACAGAAGATACACAATACAATAGAGACACAGATATACGGTGTTCACCTAGTGTGGGCTACATCCACCAGAAAAATTTCCAGGTCCTTCCTTTATTATTATCCAGCAAATGAAGGGATACAACCTACAACACACCCGATGTAACTTACTCTTTTTTCTCTCACAATCTCCTCTCTCAGAATACAATATTCTCAATCATACACAATTTCAAAACAATTCATTCATAAAAGAGGGTTGCCTTCTAGGGAAAGAAACCCTAACATAACTTCCACCATCAGATATGTGACCTTATAATGAATGGTTCATATTGACTATGAAATTACAATATACATTTACAAGGAAAATTTTCTTTTAGGGGATTCTCCCTCGAACCCCCACTGGCCCCTGGACCCAACAGCCAAGGGAATTATCTCCCTAGACCCCACAGGGGGGGAAATCCCCCCTTTCTTGTAGGGGTGTACAGTCTTCATGGGGTATAAACACGGCTGAAAACAAAGACCTATGAATCAAGAAGATAATTAGGCTCCACAACCAACATATGATTCTTGTGCAAAGTCATAATGGAGTGCAAGTTGTGGTTGTTGGATTGTCATTCTTGGTATGATTTGAAGGCACCAATGGCATATGTGTATGTTACTTTAGGTTTCTATACTTTCATCTGGTCCATACTTTGAAAGTATGAGAAGTGTATTAATTGTTATATAATGAATGAATAGAATCATTGATGGTTTTTAAACTCTCTTGGTCTCTCTTATTTCTTGTTACAATGAGGCTCCAAAGGCCTTTTTAACATAAGGAAATTCCAAAACCCTAACCCCATAATATGAAAATCCAAAAGGTTTAAGGGCCCCAATGGGGGTAGTTTATACGTCAACTTCCCCGGGGCATAACTTTTGTGTATGATCTCCATTTGGGGCGCTCAATACATCGTTGGAAATTTCTAATAGAGAATAACGATGTCTAATTGACCTAGGCTAATGCCAATGGTAATTTATTGGACCCCAGAAGTTTGGAATCTGAAAACATATCAAAAAAATGCCAAGATGGAAAACTATTTTTTGAGCTAGCGAAATAGGTGGGTGGCCACCAATATCTACCTGTATCAATCCTCCCTCCTTAGGAAACAACAATATCCATTTTGTTCAGTTATAGGGGAGAAGGGGAAGTGTTTATTGAACCTGACCCTTGGTGAGTTTCTCGCCTTGTTGGAGAAGTTGTTTTTCTTGACTTGTGGAAGGTTGTTGAGAACCCGATGTTTGAGGGGTTACACCTTTTTAACCAGTCTGTCTACATGAGATGATTGTGTGTAGAAGGAATATTTGCGCTTTGCTTCAATCTTGTCAACTTGCTTCTGCTGGATAGAAGGTCATTGGACCAAGGCTATAGTGGTTACAGCATCCTTTTGTTCACCTTTTGAACAAATTTTAAAGAAGTTGAATTTTGTAGTATGGTATACTACTTTGCGACACTGTTTAAGTGGGACAATAGTCAAAACTACCTCGGGTATCCTATAGATATGACCCCTTAGAGTAAAAATGACACTACAGGATCGGGACTCATATATAGCATGGCGCTTCCACATATATGGTTGGCCCAAGAGAACATGACATAGATCTAACTGGGAAACATAACATAATACCTCATCTTTTAAGGGATGGATGTTGTATGACAATCAACACTGTTGGTTGACATGAAGATCGCATCCCTGGTGAAGCCACTCGATTTTGTATGGTTTTGAGTGTGTTTTTGTCAACAATTCCAACTATTTGACAAGCTATGTTGAGATGAGGTTCTTCTAGCTTTCGTTATAAACAATAAAATACAGCAAGGTCCCCTTAACCCACATATGTGAATAAAAAATGTGCTCCCCCTCTTCATGATCTACTGGTTCTTCTGGTTGAATTATTTCGGTCGCAACAATAGCAGTGGGGTATACATCGATGATATGTCCTTTTCCATTATTTTCTAAATCCGATTCTGAATAAGGGTTCATCTCCTTGGATTTGATCTTAGCCACCAATGACTATTTTGAGCAACATTCATTGGTGTTGTTCCACAAGATTTTTTGGAAGTCGCACCACTTTCCAGTTTCATTCTTTGTCTTTCCCTTACCCTTGTTTTCATGTTTCTTGGACTAGTTTTCGAGAGGCTATTTGTTAGGGTTTTCTTTATCATGCTTTGTTTGTTGCGAATTTGCAGACCCAAACTCTCGTTTGTTCTGGTGCCTAAAGTTTTTCTCGATTTTGACAGCATATCGATAGGTAGCTCCTAGGGATGAGATGTCCAGAAAATCCATTTTGGTTTGGATGTACTTATGCAGAGCTCCATGGTATTTCAAAATGAGATGCCACTCAAAGTATTTGATACCCAGCTTGGTGCGCAAGGTATGGAAATTATTTTTGAACTTCGACATTGTTTGGCCCCTCTCTTTCCGCAGTGTGGTCCATCTCATATAACGGTCTTCATAACTACCAACAGGGTAATATTTTTTATTGACCGCATCCACAAAAAATCCCCAAGTGGGCTCGGCCCCATATATTCAAAGTAAAAAACTCGTTGAAATGGTGAAAACTTATCTCTAAGAAGAGATGTGACGACTACACTCATTCACAAGAAGATGTTTGTTACAATGAGGATCCAAAGGCCTTTTTAACATAAGTAAAGTACAAAAACCTAACCCCAAAAGATGAAAATACAAAAGGTTTGCGGGCCCCGATGGGGGTAGTTGATATGTCAACTTTCCAAGGGTGTAACTTTTGCATATGATCTCTATTTGGGGCGCTCGATATACCATTTGAAATGCCTAATCGAGAAGAAATATTTTCAACTAGCCCAGGATATTTCCTGCGACATTCTCTTGAGCCCCAAATCCCCAAAAAATGTCATTGAGGGCCTCAAAATGGCCACGAAAGTTTGGAACCCGAAAAACTATCGAAAAACTACCAAGGTTGAAAATTGTTTTTCGAGTAAGTGGAATAGGTGGGTGTCTATCGATATCCACCTGGATCAGGTTTCCTTTGGAAAATGAAGGCTTAAGAAAATCTGGAAGGCTATAAATTTTGATCTAGGACTCAAATTTGAAAAATATTGTAGTCATTGGAAATCTCTCAATGAGTAGAGTCCATTTACGAGGTCCATGGATATAAATGATTGAGTAGGTGAGGAAATTTTAACACCCCATCAACCTAAGTAATGATTAGGGTATCAGGTGCCCTACAGACTGGTATCAGAGTAGAGTTCAAACACTGGGCCTGGATGGGCCAAAGATCAGTCATATAACTCATATAACAAGGGAAAGATGAGCCTGTTAGAAAGAGTTTCTTTGCATTAAAACTATGCTTACTATATTCACAAGTTACTTGAGAAGAAGGACTACAGGTTGAAATTACACCTTGGAATTCTTGTTGAATTATAGTGGAAGGAACATAATGATGTTTGTTGGAATGATAAATATGCCTACCAGAGTGAGAATATGTTGATAGGAATTAATGGTATGGCCTAAATGTGAATGGTTGAAAATGGAAGAATTATGTTACAGGATTGTATGAGCCCAGAGAATGAGTGGATGGAGTTGATGTGATGTTTCCTATAATATTGGGCTTATGGAGCCCTAGGATTTTTAATTGTTGCTTAAATAAAATACTAAACCTAGTATGTATAATTCCTCATGGTTAGGGGACTAAGGGGAAAATTTGTAAGGTCATTTTACTTTACCCGTAATGAATTAAAAATAAAAAGTGTTGTTGGGAAAATCCAGTTAATAAAAATGAAAAGGAGTCCCTCGAACTATTGATATTCCTCATAAAAGAGGTGAAATAACAAGAACACATGAGCCAATTTATGAGCTCATTCCTGTACAAAAATGTGTACATGCCTATTGGCATGAGTACTTGTTTATGCATGAAAATGAAATATGTGGATATGTTGTAATGCATATGGTAATCATTAAGCATGTATGTAACATTCAAATAGACCTATTATAGCCTATGGTGTGTTGTGAAGTATGATCTACTTATGAAAATTTTAATTGAGGACAATTTGGTATCATCGCAAAAATTAGCAGCATGAATAAAATGATGATAATGACTCTTGCATACAATCTTATGAGATTAAATCTATAATATACCAATGAAGGATCTGATCCAGAATAGGGTAAAGAAAATGCTTGGGAATTTTCATAATACCAATGGGTTAAAATTAACATCCAGGGTGGAAGGTATTCATATAGGCATGGCTTAGTGAAAGGGAATCTAAGAAAGCATTTCCATGATAAAGTCCTATTGAGAAAGAATGATTTGGAGCAATAAAGGAGGTTGGATTTGGAAATTTTACTGCCCTAGGCAATGTTGTAAATTACAGAGTTGTATTTTTATTTGTAAATGATCTTATAACAGTTGAGAAAGAGTGATTTCTTGTTGGTTGTTGCCACGAGAATAGGGAAAAATAATTATGATTACGTCTGAGAGATACGTCAAATGAATTATTGTAAGTTCTCATAAGAAAGAATGATGGCATAGATTTAAGAATTGTGTATGAATGATATAGAAATGTGTAAGTGGTGCACCTGTATGATGTATGAGTGTATGTATACTAAAGGCATGATATGACTTCTTGAGTAACAGAGCAGTAAGGCAAGGAGTGTTCTTGTTTATACTGAATACTTCCATGGGTGCATGGTTAACCCTATGTTGGAGGGTCAGGTTGGATTGATGTGATAATATCTTAAGTAGGGTGTGCTCTCTTCCTAAAAAATAACTAGTGTAACTCGTCGAAAGGGGTAAATGATAAGGAATGCATTGTTGATTATGAGTAGAAGGAAATATGATTTTTCCCTTGAAAATTGTATGTGAATGATTGTGAAAAATCATAAGTGAAACGATTTAAATGGATGTGCATGTGAAAAATAAATGCATAATAAGAATACATGATGATAATTCCTAATGGAATATTGTCTGACAGTTGGCTTAGGTTGATGGAACGTTGGTATGGATTGTTGGTTGTCATTGATGTCAACCCTTGGAGAGTGATATTTTAGATTGATGTCAACCCTTGGAGAAAGTTTGATAAGGAATTCTGGTAGCACAAAGGTTTGGCTAATGGACCCAAGTTTGTTTGATGTATAATGGTATGAGTTTAAATATATTTTAAGGTAAGACTATTCTATATGGGTAGTATATGTCATGCCATTTTTGGTGGTATGTGGAATGTCACATTACTCCTCACAGTTAGAGAGTTATGGCTATGTGAAGTTGGAGAACCCGGGTTTGGGTAATGAACCCAAGTTTGTTTGATGGTTAATGGTATGATTTTTTATGTATTTGTAGGTCATAATATTCTATATGGATAGTACATGTCATTTCATTTCCGTTGGTATGTAGAACTTCACATAACTCCTCACGGTTAGAGAGTTATGGCCATGTGAAGTTGGAGAACCCTCATGAGTCATCTAGAATCCCCAAAAGGTCAAAGTAGTCAAAGTGGTTTAAGAGATTTTAGAAAGTAAATAATCAATTAAGTGATTAGCGTACTATAATTCAAAGTGAATTCAAAATAAATTATTTAAATAATAAATTTAATGGAGAAATTACTAAGTGGACAAGTGGTTAGAAGTGGGTTAGCCCTAAAATAATGAAAGTGGTTTAAGATGGTTAGAAGCTAACCCTTGAGGTAAAGTGAAGTGATGAGTGTAGTATAAGTCAAAGTGGATGCAAAATAAATTATTTAAATAATAAATTTAATGGAGAAATTACTAATTCGACAAGTGGTTAGAAGTGGGTTAACCCTAAAATAAGAAAAGTGGGTTAAGATGATTAAAAGGTAACCCCTTGAGGAAGCTACATGAAAGTATAAATAAGAGGCAAGGCTCTCTCATTTTAATCACACTTGATCATATTTAATATCTATAGGTGACTGAGGTAACCAAAGGATATCTAAGCCTAATTTCAGAGGGAAGGTGAAGTAAAGAAGGTCGAAATTCAAGGGAGGATACATTCTTTTAATGATTCTTTCTAAGGTATGTTATTTACGGGTCATCTCACCATTTTCGCAATAATTGTTTTTCTAGAATGATTCAGACCGTGAAATTTGGATATCGTTGAGGAAAAATATCCAAGTATCCATGGTACAAATTTCCTCTTGTGGTTCGTTGTATTTTTGGAGTTACACTCTGTGGAAAATAGGGTTTGTGGCTAGTCCTGAAACTAGTCTAAAACAGGTGTTTCGGGTAAAAACATCATAAATTATTCATAATAAATTCAAATTCAATAAGACCAAATGTGTTGGTTAGAGTACAATATTTAGTATTCTGTGTACAATTTCCATATCCATACAACAAATATTCCATGTGGGGCACACTCTACAAGTTCGCTCTCTAGAATAAGCCAAAATTCAACAAGGTATGTCATTTTTGCTATAACTTATTTTTTGAGAGGTTCCAAGTAGTGAAATCTGGAGGAATTGTATAAAATACACTGAAGAAAATTGTGTACCATTTTCAGATATTTTTTCATTACCAGTACATAGTTATGATTATTGCAAGTTAGGATTGTTGACTAATCCAAAATTAGTCATGTGAGACTAAAGTAAAGTTTGATAAAATGTTAATCTCTTGCTGTTAAAGTTAAGGAAGTTTTTTAGGTATGTGATCATATACACCAGGTCTATTTTAGAGTTACAAATCAGATTTGGATGATGAAATTTATGAGGGATTTTAGTTGAGGTACATGTTGGGTACATGGTTGAGACAAGTAGTTGATGAGTGGACACATACATTAGGTGTATAGTTGATGATGTTAGGTACATCTTGATGAGTCATAGTTGATGAGTAGTTGATACATGATTGGTACATACTTGGTACATGGTTGGAGGCACTTGTTAGTAGTATTGTTGACACATGGTTTATGGATGATGTAGCATACTTGTATTGGTATATTATTAGAAACACATATTGATCTTGGTGATGATTATGATTTGTTGTGTTATGCTTGGTTGATGCACATTTTTGAGAGTTGTCTTGGTGATTTATCTTGGTGAGTAGATCTGATTTGGTTGATAAGATTGTTGAGACAAGTTGTTTTGATAGGTTGTTTGGACAGGTTGTTGTGACAGTTTATTCATACAGGTTTGGTGCATGGTTTATGCACTTGTTCATGGTACAGGTTGAGGTATAGGTTAGTGCATGGTTGATGCACTTTTTTATGGTACAGTATGATTATAGGTTGTTTGGTATAGGTTGGAGCGTGGTTGATGCACTTGTTTATGGTACATGTTTATTACAGGTTGTTTGGTATAGGTTGGTGCATGGTTGATGCACTTTTGTATGGTACAGGTTGATTACAAGTTGAGGTACAGGTTAATGCATGGTTGATGCATGGCTCAGGTTATTGGTACATTTTTTTTGGTGCAGGTTGATTGGTACAGGTTTACAGTAGTATATCTCATGGTGATAGCGTGACAATGGTTCCATCATTCTATTTATACATCATGGAGGTTGGACGGGGTAAGGACAAGTGGTTGTAGCCAAAGAACATAGGGTTTTATAGCCTCCTTCTGGTTGTAGCCAAAGAATTGGGGAGTTGGAGATTCCCTCGGGTTTTAGCCTAAGAAACTAGGGGGTTGGAACCTCCTTCCAATTGCAGCTGGAAAACAAAGGAATTTGGTGCTTCCAATGAATGTAATTCTTAAATACATATAAGAAAAAACATTATGTGGTTTTCATCCTCTTTGGGTTTCCACGTAAAATACTAGTGTATTGTGTATGTGTCTGATTGCTCATTATTTATTTACTCTGAAACTATTGGATGATAATACTACATTGATATAACACTTGCATTTTATGGTGAAAAAAAATTGAATTTCTCTATTACTGATTCATCACCCCTCTCAGTAATCCAACAAATATTGGGTAAGAATCTGAGATCATGAAGCTGAGGTTGACTCAGGATTGAGATCATTTCAAGAAATTATGGATATACAACAAGGGAGTTACATGGTGAGACAATATCAAGTGAAGGAATTGTGTGAAGACTTTATCAAGAGAAAAAATCCATAACATTCATGACTGCTAGAAAATTAGGCAGTGGCCTACAAATCCCATTTATATAATAATCATGGATTACATTCTAAAATATAATGGATGCATAAGAGACATGCAAATGGATGTTGATGAATCTGATTTCTCTTTGATAAATGTGTAGAATGCATTGGTTCATAATTAAATTGTGAACTAAATCTTACTACTGTAAGTGTTGTGTTTAAACCTAGGAAAGGTCAAGGTTATCTTGGCTAAAATTGCTCAAGGAATAGAGTAGGATGATTCTGAAAGGGATAGATTACATAAGAAAAGAATAAGAAAAAGAGGAAGAGTTGGCAGAGTTGTGTACTTTGAAGGTATAGCTCATAAAAGGAAGATAAACTTATGAATATGAATAATCGTGATATGAAAAGTCAGGAAGGATTTGGGAAACATTTAGTTAGGATGAAAATCTATGATTTTGTAAAGAAGACGGAAGGAGGGAAAATCCCTTGACTCCTTCCTGGTTGTCTTTTATGTTTCTCTGGGATGCGAAAACTGATATGTTGGTTATGTGTCGATGTCTCCAACATAAGAATGTTGATAATTGTGTGACTATACAGACAACTGAAAATTTTGAATGTGATAATGCATGTTATGTATAGGATAAGATTAGAGTTGTTGAGGAAGATCAACTGCCATTGGTGGAAAACCTTAAGCAGAGGATGAATACAAACAAATTTCTAATAGAAAAGATCTATGGAGGGGACTATCAGAGTCGCCATGGAGCACCACTGATGAGGTTAAAAATCAGAAAGGGGTGTTGGAAAAAAAGACAGGTATAAATACTTCATGCCTATGTGGTATGAGGTTTGAAAGGGATTGGGTAAGAATCCCTTATGAAATAATCTATGTTTTGATGATATGCATTAGATTTGATGGTCTGTTGAATAACATTGATACCCAATCAGGGTAATATTCAGGCATAGAACCTAGATGATAGAGGGTAGAACCTCTGGCAGTCAAAGGATGCTTAAAATCATTGCATGAAAATTCGTGAACAAAGTTTCATGAATCCATTGACCAATCGAGAATGAGTGGAAACAAAAATGCTCATAAGAAACATGTTGATTTAATGCATTGAGGAGATGCATGTTGAATGAAAGAAGGAATGTGTAGGATTGCCCATTATGGAAGAATGATCCTCCAATATTCTACCAGATTTGTAGAATGGTAAAGAGATAATTGTGTGGTCATAATTATTGGCACCCTGGTCACCCAAAAGAAAGGAATGCTTAGATGTAGTCATATGAATTTTTTATTGAATAATATATAATTTGGATTTGAGGGTATGATCATTTCAAAGAAGGGAAATATATTCCTACTACAATAATGAATATAAATAAAAGAGTCACGTGGTGATATGTTGGATGAGTTATAATGAACCGTGTAAGAGTAGCTAACATAGAATATGCAAATAAGAAATCAATGCAAGCTGCATTGTATGTGAAGGACATTGGCACATTGATTAAACCCATTTAATGTTTGATTCCATCTTGAAAATATTGGATTCTTAGATGATGTAAGAAAATATAATTCCTTTTATTTTATTGAATATATATATAAGTAATTTGATTGTTAGTATGCCTAGTTTTTAAAGTGTTTGGAAGCCACAACTTTGAAAATACAGTGTGCATGAGAACCAACAATTTGACTAGTTATATGAAGATGGAATTGTAGGAAGAAGGGTCTTCGATATGGTGGAAAAAGTAATTCCATAAGGAAGACCAATGCTCATTTATCCAAACTGATATGAGAAGGAAGTATCCTACTTGCAAATCTGATTCTTGGGTGGAACATATCTAAAAACGAGAATACGAAATTAGAAATTTGTGGGTAAAATATTTGAACTTTTTTATAAATTGATGATGTCATCTCATGATTTAATGTATGCATGTGATACAAGAGAGATGAAAGATATGTCCTAGAAGGATATATGATGATTGTCAATATGGAAAGCATGGAAAAAGGATATTGTCGTTACATTAGAACCCTGTGATATGCTATGATCGCCATAAAAATGTCGTGTTGTGGTAACACGATTTGGAAGGATTCCTCGGTAAAGAAAGTTAACGGGATACTTTGATTGTAGGACTTGATGAAGTCTTGGAAACTATTCTTGTGTGATAAATCCTTAACAGAAAAGATTTATCACCCGGGGGACTATATAACAGAGAAGGGGATTCTTGATCCTAGGCCTGGAGGGTGAGTGACCGCAAGGAAGGGGAGACTTTATAAGTCTTGTAAATTGTTTATTGGGATCATGAGAACAATGGGTATGTCAATGAAAAACAGTGAGTCAAGTAAATGTGACAACCATATGGATGCAGATCCATGAACTACACTGACAAGTATTATGTTTATATGTAATTTCTTCTTCTTGAATTATGAATAGAAACAAAACGTTTTTGCATAAATTTAGGATTAATATGCTTGTTGTTTGAAATTATTGTAGGCATGTGCTAAATTCCAAGAGTCTAGGAAAGGACCAGACCAAGAAGAGGAAAATGTTGTTGAAAAAGTTGAAATATGAAGGTATGGAAGGTGTTTTTGAGATGAAAAGAACATTGAGGATGGTGTTCCTTTAAGAGGGAGGGAATTTTCATACCCCTATTTCCCCTATCATGTAATTAATCATGTTTAATTATTTCCATACCATGGCATGAAAACAATGTAAATCTATTATTGTTCAATTGAAAATGCCAATAATTGACTATGGGGGTGAAGCCTTGAATGTATTAGAAATGATACCACTAGAGGAAGAGAGAGGAAACCTAGAGAGGGGGTTCATCATGATAAGATGACCCAATCTCCTTCCTGAGATATTTGACTTGGAAATAATAGGTTGTTTCCTTTTATCCTAATTTCAAGGAAAAATCAATTAATGGGAAGGGGTGGGTAGTTGAACAACCAACCACCCCAATGAATACATGTATGGAAATCTATATAAGAAAATAGTAGCTACCAACAATAGGTACCACTTTGTACTGTCTCACAATCATCGAGATTGACCCACGAGTTGGATTCTGATAGAAGGAAACGAGGGGACGGGTCAAGAACCTTCCCAAGTGATTATGTGAAAGGGATACACAAATGAGGACACGTAAGAGAGGAGAAGGGGTGTGGATATTTGGTAGGAGAGAGAATGCAAAGAAAGAGGAAAACAACTATGCACAAACACAAGGGGATAGAGAGGAATAACTCATGGGGGAGTTCTGAGATGGAGAAGAGAAGACCCGAAATCTAGACTTGAGAAAAAAGGGCCATGGACTTGATTATGCTAGAAGGAAACCAACACTAGAGGGAAAAGGGCATCTAATAAACCTCGAGGAGGTCCTGAGCTCATTTGGGGAGAAAGGGAAATGTTTTTTGATACCATTGGAGTGGATTAGACTAACCTCTTGATTTATTTACTTGACGTGATGATTCAATAATGAGAAAATATCATGGTGGTATCATGGCTTAGCACGGGGGTGGCCTGCTACCAATAAAAATAAGAACACAGAGCCTATCATTGGGTGGAAAGGAAAACACCCATAGTCATTTAGTTGGATACACTTGTGAATATATAAGTATTTGTATACTCTGTTTAATTGGATCAAACCTATTGAATTAGGTTTGTAGCTATGATGTGAAATTTGTATGCCCGGTTAATAATGCTAATGCTTATTTTCTTGGAAAGTTCTTGAACTTGAAGTAAAAGGGAAATTGTATGGATGGTTGTATCCTATGATCATACTCAGGAATGGTTATGTTAGTCGAAGGAATGAATTCCAACATTATTGTAAGTCTATGTGCTTGAAATAATAATAAAGTTGTACATATGATTTGTACACTAAGTACGAACACCCTGTACTACTCTATATTAAAGAATATAAACACAAGCCTATGATTTCATGGCACATAGTCAGATGAATGTGGTGGTAGAAAGGTTTCCTGATGTAAGGGGACCAGATCTGTAAGAGATAAGGGAGAGGTCCGAGAGGAATGAAGTGTTGTATTCTTCCTCCTTAAAGAGATTATACCTTAACCATAATAGTGGCAAAGAGGAAATTTCTTATTGGTTTTTGAAACAAGGAGAGATATCCTAAAGGCATAGTAAGACCTTAGAACTTTATCCTTAGTAAGGCCTAGTAAGTCTCAAATAAGAGCATTATCCTGTAGAAATCCCTTTGTTTGAGTCAGGGTGATTTTAGTCATTTATTTGGTTGGGTGAGTAAATATCACCCCTTCTTCAATAGAGGCATCGTCATTGGGAATGACCGAATGTCAGGACTTGTGCAAAGTCTGACAATGACAAAAAACCTGTGGTGGAACAAATACCATCGATTTGGAAAGGGTATCCTCGATGAGATATGGATCGTCGATACCAAACATATCGTCATCAGAATGTAGGAGGTTGGTGTAACATCTCCTAGCCCGCACTCACTGGGGACAATGTTACCTTAGACACACAGAGTCTCAAGCTCTATTATAGGTAATTAAAATTGTCCATTCCCAGACATAGACCTATTGGGCAATGGTAGATAGATCTCTTTGCGGAATAAATCACATATAAATTTAACAGAAATAAACAGAGATAACATGAAAACATACACGTAGCGAAACACATGATATTATTATAAGAATCATATACATACACTAAAATACATCATTTAACCATTACGCACATAAGTGATACTTATCTCTTAATTGTAGTGCATTGAATGTGTGCATACCTTCCACGAATCTCCCAGCCTTGGACCACGTTGCTTATCAATCTGAGCACTGGGTCACCCCCGAGCTGGGACTAAACTCTATTAGGAAAGGGATTCCTAGGTTAGGAAAGGACAACAAGAAGTTTCACCAGTCTACGGGAAGGATTTCCTCTAAGGCACCACTTATGCCCATCGCTCAGAGACTCTCATTCCCCACATGTCTCTCCCACCCCAGGAATATACACCTTCACTGTCACACAGTCCATCGGTTACTCCACCTCCCTTATAAGGCTTCAACAACAAGATGGACAGGAATTCTCAGAGATCTGTAGATGCTACTGGGATCCCTCCAGGAGAAATCACTTCCCCATCAAAATCTCTCACCTGGAGAGAGTTTCTCATAGGCTTGACAACCTGTTTCTTCTACCCATGGACATGATAACCCACCTCTTCAAACTATAGGCCTGACAATCTAATTCTTCTATCCATATCCAAGTCAGATGGATAGATATAGTAGAAAAATGGATATGGTTCTTGTAATGATAGCAAGCCACACGAGTCCAGGGAAAACAGGGGTCACAACATAAAAATGGATAAGGGCGCGATATGGTTAAGGAACAACGCAATTATACTATGCTTCACAAAAAAAATGAGTTAGCTTTACGGGTTACAGGTTCAACAAGGATACCAGTTCGGGCTTGTTTCATAGGTTCACGATGGTCGAGGGTTCAACAATGGCATTCACGATTTTATTGCCTCCTATTAGCTGCGTGCATGAGTGGAAGGAAAGGAAAAAGGATCCCCCATGCTATAAAATAATATATGTGCTCATTTAACCAAATATAATACAACAATATTTTCACCTAGCCATAGGTCGAAGCCACCCCCGAGCACCTTAACCTTGACAGAGAATGATTATGGAAGAAAACCAATAGCCAACCAAGGCTAATGCACCAAGAAAAGGTAACCAAGACTGATTAGAAATTCCAACCATAACCAATAGAAATTTCAAGCTTAAACCAAGAATACATATTGTAGTAGTTGCAGCTGCAACTACTCCCCAGACTTACCCACTTGCCCAGTTTCTGCAGTGCGCACTTCTTCACTGCCTTAATTTTGAGTTGTGTGTCAAATTAGATCTGGCTACCTATATTTATACTATTTTTCCAAAGATGTCTGGGCTGACTTTTCATTCTAGAGGATAAATACTTAATATTAAATATTTCCTTGAGCCGACTTGTCTTCTAGGGTTATGTTCAATGCTTTAGGGTTTCTTCTTGCTTCCTGGAATATTCTATTCTCATTAGGGTTACATGTGGAGGTAAATACCTCCTGCAGCTACCATAATATCAACACCCCAAATAGTCAAAATCCCCAGATATATATATGCATGTGCCTGAGATGACACATGGGTCTCATGAAGCATGTTCCTCTCCATTTGGAAGTCGTTCCCCTTCCCCAAAGGAACTTAGGATAAATTCATATCCTCCTCAAAACATTTAGAATAATAATATATATTATTCTTTGGGATTTAAGATCTTAATATTAATCCCTTTTTCCATCCTCTCAACTCCCTCCCTTTCCCATCCTAGTGGAGCCTTGTCCCCCATACTCTTTCATCGTGGTCGGTCTACACGCATTGATTGTTTTATATTAATGTTTTGAATATTTACATATACAAAACATGCTCCTAGCCTTAGCATCCTAGGCTCTCTCTCCCAACTATCACATAAGCCTCATAGATTAACATTACTTGTCTCACCAGCCTATGAAACATATTTACAATTCCTGATTAAAAATTAGGGGCTCGGCCTTGGGGTATTACAATCCCCTCCCCTTATTTGTTTATTGTCCTTATGTTGACGGGCGAAATTGATCGCTCGTCAACTGGAGAAGTGAATCAGGTCCGGGGTTGTCTACTTAACCCAAGCCGTTTGGATTGATTCACCTCGACGGGTTTAGTGGCTCCGTTGACTGATATAAGTCCTAGGAAAGTGAAAAAAATAAGCTAAAGAAACTAATCTAAGTGAAAAACAACTACTTAATATATATATATACAATCTAGAATGAATTTATAGTTTTACTAACTAACAGAATAATAGTTCTACCTATTAAATATATAGTGTATTGATATGATTAAATCTCTGTTATCTATACAGTATTCACAAAATACAAATTTTAATCGAAATCTGCAAAATCATATATGGATTGTCTTATGATAGCTAAGCTAGTATTTTTTTATTTTTATAGTTTTTATAAAAAAGAAACGAAACAACAACTATCTAACTAAGCAATAAAAATAGTAATATGTACTGTATATCTATCTAACTACAGAGAATTCTCATATTAATTAAACTATTAAAATTAAAATAGCAAACTAACCTGAAATCATCATCTCCTACTTGTCCTGTGCATGGGCATCTACGTTCATTGTTTGATGGGGCCAACCCGCATCAGATTCTCCAATACCTCGCGTAAACGTGAAGCAACAACGCTCTTGGATGCTAATGACAGAACAGGTAAAGGATGCAGCAACAACAATTTTATATTTTACAAATAATCACATCAAGATAAATCCCTCTGCAAAGATTTGTAGATGATTGCTTATTTAACAAAGAAGATTAACCTTCTATTCATTAAATTAAAACAGGATAATTGTTGTATGTAAAGTGAGATACATCAAATATGGACAACATTTAAATCACATCACATCAACCTGTAACAAATTTTGATATCTAAAGTAGTCAATAATTTGATTACAAATTGAAATGCACAAAAACTTGAACAAAAGTATGATAAATTGAAGCTAAAGTCATACAAAAAATCCACTTTCATTCGAGTTTGTATAATCATCAGTCCATAGTCTCTTCTCTCCAAGCAGTGATCGATTGTTTACAAAAATAATAGGTATATAAAGACCACAGGATGAAAACATTCCTTGTGGGAATTGTCAAAACTGTTGCAGAAAATTAAGGGAACAATCTCCCACATTCCTATTTCTAACTAAGACTAACAGCCTAATCCAAAACTATATAATAAAAAAAAAGCATGTCCAACTATCACACAGTCGATCCAAATTCCTTTGAAATTCATGTGTACCTGTAAATGCAAAAAAAAATACACGATCTCAGATTGTGTTTAGTTGTAAAATCAACAAAAATTCAAATTTTATGACTAGCTACAGAATCTCACAATTCTGTAGCTAGTTATTATTTGCAAACAGAATCGTATTGAATCAATCCAATCATAACAGAAATAGATATGATAAGCAAGAAAATCGTTTATGCTAATTCGAAACAAACAAAATCATTCTAAAATCACTTTTGAAACACCATACCTTGGTTTCAGGGATACAATTCGATCAAGCTATTTTTGAGTTAACAATGGCTGTGGCCGCTTCTACATTTTTGAAAACGACAGAGCCTGTAGTCTTCTGCCTTTTATCATTAGCTAGAAATCTGTCATTTTCTTTGGTTAACACAGTTACTCGGTCCTCCAAGGACTTGATTCAGGATTGGAGCAGAGGGACATTTGTATAATATCGGTCGAGCCAAGAGTTGCATTCATTGCACTGTGGTTGATCAAGCCGTGTAGTTACAGGTGAGGAATCTCTTAAATTACTAGAGTTCCACTGTCGAGCTTGATATCGGGAAAGTTGGGGTCATCCCTAAGGCATGATGGGAGGTTCGATACATATTCATAGGGTTTGGATGAACAGAGGTCGTGTGAGTATGGATACTCCTCGGTTAGAAACCGCTCGATTTCAGAATCTGAATCTTCATTCAATACAATCGGTTTTTGGTCTGAACTTTGTTTAGGTTTATTACGAGCACACCTTGATACCCAGCGTGCAGCCTTCTTCCCTTTGCAATTGACATCACTGTTACCCTTACCTTTTTTCCTTGCAGGCCTCTTAACAGGCTTAGCACTGTTCTTTAAACATGAGTCAGGCAGGGTGTCGGGTAGGTTATCATTCGGGTAGGTCGAGGGTTCAACAGAGGGTAAGAGTGTAGGAGAGGGCACGACAGGCCCAATCAGGGTTTCTGTGACCATGGTTTTATCAACTTGACCAATTTCAGGACTGGCAAAGCCATTCCTCAACAAGAAATCTTCCCAACAGTCGCCACTCAACCTCAAATGATGGACTATAACAATTTTAATTAAACAGTGGTGGAAGAGGCTGGAGTCTGCTTTCTCCCTCTTATAACGTTTATCCATTTTATACAAACTCCAAACAAGGAAATGTGGCATATTCAAAGGAAAATCTATGAAACTCATAAGCAGTCGGAGGTGGTATAGGAAAACTAAACCGTATCTGCCCTCGCATGTAATAAATTTCTTAATAATGGCCAACAAATCATGCCATCGAGATTTAAGGGCTGTAACCGGCATACCTTTGTCACAACTGATGATTTTCCTCGAGGTAAATAGGAGCGGCCATGGCACTTCATCAACCTTAGAATTTTTAAACCATTTATGCCCTTTGGTTGGCAGACCAGTGGCTGAGCTAAGGAAATCCTCGTTCAATTCGAGTTGGACGTCCCCAACTTTGGCCCTGCATCCATCAAACGTGAGGGAAAATTGTTGGGCGACTGTGAGGTTGAAACCCTTGAATTTCTCAATAAAAACCTTCCACCCATTCCTCTCGAGGTCCTCTCAGGCATTATCAAATAACAACAAAGATTGAATGCCTTTGGGTTCGATTCGCACTACAGGAGCCATAGCAGATAGCACACAGTCAGCAGGGTAATAGGTGAGGGGTTTGACAGGGTAGACACAGAACCATTTTCCTGCAGGTTTTCCCCAAAACAAACAAAGGCAGCCTGCAATGCACGACAGAGCGTTAATGCTTATGCATGCGAGGGTGGTGGAGTAAATTGAAACCATGCAAAACTATCATGTTGGCATGTACAATCAATGGTGCCTTGGTAAAAGTTTCATTCAAATCACAATCCAAAGCAATGTAAACCAAATGTCAAATGGATTATCACATAATCATTGAAAACCATAAAATACATAACCAAAATTTGATCTGAATGTTTAAATAAATAATGGCATTTGTATGATTTAAAGGAAACCAATATATTGAGCATTGCACCAAGGATTTGATCCAAAATTAATATGTTCAATAAAACCATTGCATCAACGATTCGATCAAAGACACCGAAATATCAAATAACCATTGCATCAACGAATCCATAAATTGAAACCATACTAACAATAGTCAAATTCAAAGTGAGTGATGAGTTGGTGTTTTGGTAAATGTGTGAGTGGTGGTGAGTTGGAGGTAAAAAGAGTTATGACCACATAAACAAATAGGTTCATAACAATCCAAAAGATCATTCTAGTGCTATCAACATGAATCCCAACTGTAGGTTTTCACGCTTGCAGTCGTGAAAATGAAAACGAGAAGCAGATATGCGAAAGAAAAGATAATAGTGTTGTTTTATTTTAAAAAGTTGCGACGAGTATTGAGGGTTCAAAAACCCTTATGTAGGCAGCTTGTAAGGAAAAGATAGAAATGAAATTGGCTGCCAACACCTTAGTGTAGTTATTTTACACCATATCAACAAGATTTTTAAAATATTCAAAACGATGCAGGTATTATTCCCGCATTGCATCCTCATGCTCCCAAGTAGTGTCCTTGGGACCGTACCAGGTCCATTGGACCTTTACAAGCCCTATGGCTCGATTCCATAGCTGTTTGACTTTCCTAGTCCATAATGCATACCAGATTCACTTGGATAGCGCCTTCTTGCTACGCCTGAATCACATTCCAATCAATTACATGATTAACATCGGGTATATATTTATTGAGCAATGATACATGGAATACATTATGAATATACATAGATGCAGGTAATGCAATCATATAAGCTACTGTACCAATTCTTTCTAGGATTTCAAATGGTCCACAATATCTAGTTGCCAATTTGGAAAATTTTCCCAACTTCAGTGAACTTTTGTTGGCCTTAACCTTCAAGAATGCATTATCACCCACTTTAAACTCCCTATGAATTCTACCCTTGTCAGCATAAATTTTATTCCTTTCTTGGGAGGCCTTTAAATTCTGTTTAATCCTCAACAATTTCTCTTCCATTTCTCTGAGCAATTATGTCTCAATCACTACCCTATCAGCTGGAGTGTCCCAACTTATAGGACTGTTGCACTTTCTTCCATAAAGTTCTTCAAGTGGGCTCATCTTCATAGATGCTTCGTACCCATTGTTGTAAACAAAGTATAACAAGTGTAGATAGTCTTCCCACTTTGATGGTTTGTCCATCACATACATTCCTAACATATATTATATTACTTTGTTTACCCTCTCTATCTTCCCATCCGACTCAGGATGATAGGTTGTACTGAAGTTCAGATTGGTTATCAACCCCTTGAATAATCCCTTCCAAAATTTTGAATTGAATTTTGGGTCCCTATCAGACATAATTGTCTTGGGAATACCATGCAATCAAGCCACTACCCTCATATATATATCATCAACATTGGTTTCTTTGTGAGTAATCTTCAATGGAATAAAATGGGTAGCCTTGGTAAGCTTTTACACCACTACCATGATAGAATCATGATGTTTGCTTGTCCTTGGTAATTTGGTGATTAAATCCATTGTCACCAATTCCCACTTCCACTTAGGAATGGGTAATGGATACAGCAACCCAACTAGGTTTCTATGCTCATCCTTGACCCTTTGACACTCCATACATCTGGCAATGTACTCAACGATTTCTTTCTACATACCTGGCCAACAGTATTGGTTCCTGAGTGTTGCCACTATTTTCTGATATCCTGGGTGTCCAACATAAGGAACATTATGCATCTCCTTCAAGATCACACTTTTCAATTCTAGAGAATTGGGTATAAAAATTATGTTCCTATACAGGATAATTCTATCATATCCCAATTTATAATCTTTGACTATCTATTGCAATTTTGTTACCATCTCCACGTATTGCAAATCTACTTTTGCAGCTTCAGAAATTTTACCTTTAAGATCTATTTGGTACATGCTAATGGTTGTAGCATGTAACTCATGCACTCTCTTGTTGAGTGCATCAACCACCTTGTTCTCCCTTCCTTTGATGTGCTTGATATCAAAGTCATGCTCAAAGAGGAATTCCAACCATCTGCTTTGTATGAAATTTAAAGTTGGTTGATCAAAACAATACCTCTGACCATTATGGTCTGTGCTCAGTTCAAATTTATTTCCCATGAGGTAGTTCCTCCACTTATTTAAGTCATTTACTATGGCTATCAACCCCAAATCATGAGTGGCATATATCCTTTCATGCTCCCCCAACTTTCTAGATTCAGAACATACTACCAAACCATTCTGATTGAGGACTCCTCCAAGTCCCTCTTTACATGCATCTATGCAAACCATGAAGTTCTCATTAGGATTTTCAATTCTCATAATCAGAGCACTGCTTAACAAGTGATTTAATTGTTGGAAGCTCTTTTCACATTCTAATTTCCATTGAAACTTCACCCCTTTCCTTTGCAAGGAAGTGATTGGCTGAGCAATCCTTGAAAAACCTACAATGAATCTTCTATATTAGCCAGCTAGACCCATGAAGGATCTGACTTCTTTCACATTCTTGGGTGTTGGCCATCCTCTAATGGCCTCTATCTTTTCAGGATCCACCGCTATCCCTTCTTTGGATATGATATGCCCCAAATAATGAATTTGGTTCTGATAAAATGAGCACTTGCTCAATTTGGAATACAACGGGTGTTCTCTTAACATTTGCAACACCATCCTCAAGTGAGGCTCATGTTCTTCTTGTTTCTTGGAATATACAAGGATTTCATCCAAAAACACAATGAAAAACTTGTCTAAGTACTCTCGGAAACACCATTCATCAAACACATGAAAACAGTTCGTGAATTTGATAACCCAAATGGAACCATTGTAAACTCATAGTGACCATACCTTGTTCTGAAGGAAGCTTTGATGATGTCTTCATATTTAATCCTTACCTGATGGTATCCTGACCCGAGATTAATCTTTGAAAATATCCTTGCATCCTTCAACGGGTCGAAGAGATCATCAATCCGTAGCAAAAGATACTTGTTCTTCACAGTTAGTTTATTTAGCTATCTAAAATCAATACACAATCTCAAGGTCCCATATTTCTTCAAAAATAACACTGGGGAACCCCAAGGTGACACACTTGGGCATATGTACCCCTTCTTCAGTATCTCTTCAAGCTACATTTGCAACTTCTTCATCTTTGGAGTACTGATTTTGTAGGGATGCTTTGACACTAGAGTTGCTCCAGGCATCAAATTTATAGAGAAATCAATATCTCTCTTTGGGGGTAGTCCTGGTATCTACTTAAACACATCCTCAAACTCTTTTAGGAATGCTTTATCTTCTAGATATGGCACCCTATCCTTAGGTGTTTCCTCCATATGAGCTGCAAACACTTGGCAGCCCCTCCTATAACACTTCTTCAGCTGCATTGTTGATATTTCTCGGATAGTGACCGCCCTAGGAATTCCTTGGACTGCTCTTGAGTTTCCTTACTCATCTAGGAAGGTGAATGCCTTGTTATGGCAATCTAATATGGCATGTTGTTGGTCCAGCCAATCAATACCAATAAGACAATCATATGAACCCAAAGGCAAGATGTTAAAATATGCCTTGGTATTCAGCCTATTCATGCCCAATGGACATGACTTAACAAACTCAACAACCTTTCTCTTGGCTCTTGTAGCCAGCTGCACCAACCAATATTTCTCATGCTTGCATATTGACAATTTAAATATTTCCACTACCTTAGGATCTATGTAGCTATGACTGGCCCCTGAATCAATTAAAACAATAAATACATGGTTATTGATCATACCTTATACTTCAATCATGTGTCATTGAAACTCTACTTGATTGTTATCCAGGGCTTCATATATCCTTGGCACACTTCTACCCATGTCCTTGATTGTTTCTGTTTGTTGGACATTATGGACAACTCTCACTTTTTCATCTTTGTGAGGACAATCCCTATACTTATGATCTCCTTTACAAACCAAACATTGCATCAGTGGATACCTTGGCCTTTTCCCACCTCTGTCAGCCATGTTGGGCTCTCTAAAAGATGGCTATCCCTCAAGATTATTTCTGAACAATGGAGTCTTTCTCCCCTTATTCCTCAGATCTATGATAAACTTCTTCTTATCCTCCCAAGCCTTATGGAAGGTAGGATTTCCTTTTTGTTGATCATACAAGCACTTAGCTCTTCTTACAGTTTCTTCCAAAGTTTTAGGATCATCATAATGAATCTTGTCACTGATGAAGGATGGTAGTCCACTCAGATATCTCTGGATCCTAATTGTCTCATCTTTGATGAAGGAGACATACTTCAGAAATTCTAGGAATCTCCTTTCATACTCATCAATGGTCATGCTACCCAGCTTGAGTTCAAATAACTATTTCATATTTTTATCATAATACCTCTTGGTCAGGTATTTCCTCTCAAAATGTCTCTTGAATTCCTTCCAAGTCACATTTTTATCTCAGAGGTGTTGTACTTGCACAAGTTGATCCCACCACATGGATGCATTTCCTTTCAACTGATAGATGGAAATTATTCCCTCTACATGAGAAGAATAGTTATGCAATTGGAAGTACTTCCTCATGCCTAGCAACCATGTCTCAACATCTTCATCCTTCTTTTTCTCTCCATCAAAAGTAGGAGGTTTGATCTTATTCATTTCTCCTTTCAACTCATCCACCCCCAAACTCCTATGCTTCCTGACAGGGGATGGACTTGAGTTATTGTGTGCTCTCCTATGGGAATGATTTTTGCAGTGATGGTGATGTCTGCTACCACTCCTTGATCTTTCTTTTTCCTCAAGGGTCTTGTGGCTTCATGATTTGTTGGAGCCACTCTCTTTATCTAAATTCTTCTCAATTTTGTCAAGGATTTTCATTAACTTCAAGTTGAAGTCTTTCTGTTTCTATTTGGCCTTCATAATCATTTCATTATAATCTTTGTGGCTCTAGACATCTATCTGCAATTTTCTGATGGTCTCCACCAGATTGATGTCTTCATCCTTTCCTTCTCCAGTTCCATTGGAATTTGTTCCTTCAATTCCCATATGGACATTCATTCCTGTAACCTCAGCTTCATGACTAAAAGCCTCTCGTGCATCCTGCATCTCTCTTCACTCCAGAAATATTCTGTTCTATTTTGGCAGCAGAAAACTCTGCAAAAGTGTGCAACCAACAAAACTCTTGTCACAATAAACCATGAAAACATGTACAATTCTTGTTTATAAATATCATAATTCCTTCTGTTGATTTTATGAGAAATTTTACTATCCATAAACAATTTATGGGTGAATAGTTTTCCTCTACTGTTCCATACCTTTCCAACGACTGCTCCCTTTCTCAATCCCGACTTTTGAGAAGGAATTTATGACTATTTGAGAAATGGGGCTTCCTCGAAGGTGATCTATGTTCAGTTGTTCTTAATTCTCAGAGCCGAATTGGACCTTGGATCCATGTAGATCCTCTCTTCAACTTCAAAGCCTTTTCCTTACTTATTTGGATGAAGGTTTGTTCAATCAGGGACCTCACAAGCTCCTTCTCTAATCCCTTCTCTGTTTAAAACATAATTTTTAGGAACTACGACCACTTTTATTTAGCCCCCGAACACATGTGACCATGACTATGACCTGGTGATATCATATAGGAGCTTATCTAGAGCCTTGAGAGATTCGAGGCTCTAGAAACTTGGCTTCAGAAGCTCTTACTACTTCATGCCTCCCTTCTCCCGAACGTTGAACCAACAAACCCTTGCACATTACATCTTCAGAGCTTCGAGGTTCCACTGCTTCAGAGCTTCGTACAACTTACATATTGTTTTTCCCTGAACGCCTAGATTGACGAACTCCCAGAGTCTCAGTAGCATCCACTTCCCAGTGTGCCACCTGGAAGAGTTACGAAGTGGACACGTGGAAAAGGTCTAGTGTGTCCATGTCACCCTTGTTGACATCAACTGTCCACATCACTTCGGAACTTCAGGCTCTGACAGATTATCCTTCGGCACATCAAACCCTGGATCACTGAACTCTCAAACTTCATAACCCTCTGGGGTCCCCTTCACTCTATTGTCATGAATCCATGTGGTGACATGTGGTCCCACTACCGAGCGACACGTTTTGGGTCTCTATTGTATCTAAGATCCTGCGAAAAGTACACAAATCAATGATATGTGGCATGCCTAGATGCAGTCTGCGTCACGCCCCCCCATGCCATCATCATGCCACGTCACTTCATAGCTTAGGGACTTCAGAGGTCCGAAATTTCTTCCAACAATTTTCTCTGAACATCAAACTCTTGAACTATTTAACCTTCTGGGTTCCATGAAGTACAACTGTCACCAATCAAAGTGGTGACATGTGGCCCCACCGTCACGTGACATGTGTCAAGTTCCAATCGATCCTAAGTGCCCGTCAAAATCACAGAAACAAGTGACATCTGATGGACCTAGATAGGTCCACGTCACCCCCAGGTTACGTCACTGCCACATCAGTTCGATGCTCCAGGACTTTAGGGATCTCTTCCCCCCGCGCAACCACAAACTATTTCTTTCGGTGTGCTGAAACTCCAAACCTTATTAATATTTGGACACATATCCCTTGGAATAGATGGTCTGAATTAGTTTCAGACTTCGAGACTTCGGTAGTATTCTTCTGTTATATTTTTAAAAGGGCCGGAGGGGTGAAGTCTGAAGGAATTCGATGCTTATCGTCCACACATCTTCTCTGGATCTAATGGATGTGAGGGTTATTTCCCTTCCTGAACTATTCCAATGAATTAAGTTTAACTTTCTGGCCAGATACCATGCCTACTAGGGTTTATCAAACTGTTATTCCTCCTGATCTTTCCAATACCACCCAGGAGCTCTCTTAGCGGCCTCTTGGCACTTTGTATATTAATTTTATCCCTTTGGACAACAATTTATCAGGAATTTCTTTTATAACCACTTGTACGACCCATCCAGGCTCAGTGTTGAAACCTTGGCTCTCATGATACCAATTTGTAACTTCCCCCGTCCAACCTCGCCCGGGCCAACGCCACTACTCCAAAACCGAACTACTCTGATACCAATTTGTAACGTCCCTTGGCCACCCTCACCGGGGACACTTCCACTACTCCAAAACTGAAGTGCTCTGATACCAATTTGTAACATCCCTCAGCCCGCACTCGTTGGGGACAATGCTACCTCAAACACACACGGTATCAAGCTATGTTATAGGTAATTAAATTTTTCGTGCCTAGACATAGACCTGCTAGGAAATGGAAGACAGAGCTCTTTGTGGAATAAATCACATATAAATTTAATAGAAATAAACAGATATAACATGAAAACATACACGCGACTAAACACATGATATTATTATAAGAATCATAGACATACACTAAAATACATCATTTAACCATTAAGCACATAATTGATACTTATCTCTTAATTGTAGTACACCGAATGCGTGTAGACCTTCCATGAGCCTCCGAGCCTTAGACCACATTTCTCATCACTCTCAGTTGTGGGTCACCCCCGAGATGGGACTAAACTCCACTGAGAAAGGGATTCCTGGGTTAGGAAAGGACAACATGAGGTTGCACCAGTCTTCGTGAAGGATTTGCTTCAAGGAGCTAATTACGCCCACCACTCACAGACTCTCATTCCCCACATGTTTGTCCCACCCTAAGAGTATAGATCTTCACTGTCACACATTCCATTAGCTACTCCACCTCCCTTCCAAGGATTCAACAACAGGCTAGACAAGAATTATTAGAGATTTGTAGCTGCTACTGGACTCCCTCCAGGATAAATCACTTCCCCAACAAACTCTCTCACTTGGAGAGAGTTGCTCACATGCCTAAAAACTTGCTTCATCTACCCACGGGCTTGTCGACGGGCGTTTATGACACACTGTCAGCTGGAAGGGAATAGTCCAGTCCGAGGTTGTCTAAATTACCAAAGTCATTTGGAATAACTACCCCTAACGGGTTTAAGGACTTTGTTAGTCGATAAAGGGATCTAATCTAAACTATGAAAATAAAATAACTAAATATGCATTAACAAATATCTGCTATATACATTCACTATTCTCACTTTTATATACAACATATACAAATAAACAGGTGCAAGATTTACGAGAAACTTTGTAAACTAAGGTTGTACAAGAGAACCGAATCTCAGGAAAAAATAAATAGATCTAGAGCATACTACTAATCTAATTTTAACCTTGAAACTAAAAAAAGAAAATAAATGAATGTAAATAATAATGTTTTAACTTAAACAAACAAATTATTTCAGCTTAAATGTTAATTTACATTCACAAAATATAAATTAAAACAAATAGAAAATCATTAACCTATGACTGACCAGTGTTTAAAGAGAACTTCTGGTTGTGCCTTCCTATATAACGTTGCTCCAACAACCTGTCTCTTATGAGAAATATATATCAAAAGGTAGTATAATTCCAATATTGTGACAGTGTCAGGATAAAAATCACTTTGACTGCCAATTTAAATCTTATTTAAAATGCAGAAAGAACAACTTTCAAATCATGATCCTTAGTGAAGATATAATAGATTAATCGACAATAAGAAAAATCTCAATTAAACAGTTATATCTTTACAAATCTGAATTACATGAATAAACTCAATATAATACACGATTTGTATCAAAATAATACAATCACCAAGATCAAGATAATTGGGATAATAGACTCTTGAAGATTGAAAAAAATAATACATAAATGATAGCAATTAACCATGTATTGATAAAACAAACTAAAGCTAATTTAAATCAATGCATAATCAATTACTCAAAGAATATGAACCATAATCAATATATTATAATGAAAAACAAAACCATTTTACTCATAGGACAAAAGTCGTTAAGCAATTTGGAATTTCATATTCTTCTTCGAAAATACTGGTCCATTCTCCCAAAAATTCCAACCATCCATTACTACTTTTGAAAAGAAAAAGTTTACAAAATAAATAATATACAAAAGAAAGGATAAAAATCCTCCTCTAAATTTCTTCAATCTCCCTTTGGCTTTGAACTTTCTCATATATTTATGCAATGAATGAACAGTCTGTGTGTCACTAACAATTTCCACCACCTATAATTTTCCTCGTAAAGAAACAAAATTATCACTCAAATAGCGCGTTTGTTTGGGAAAACTCTCACGTGTAAGCTAAATGGATCCATTCTACAGATGGGTTTTCATCCATTTCTTGAGATTCCTCACAGTTTGGATGCAATCAATGCTGCAAAATCATTTATTTGTTCTTGAATGCATTTCCAAATCTTATCTGTTATTGCTCATAAATTATTTATAGCAATTGAATGTTATTTTTGGATCAATTATCTTGAATGTATTTAGATAATAAAATCAAGCCATGATCAGATTCATACCAAATATCTTATAATAGAAACATGTGAATAAAAAATAAACCAATTTAATAACCTAAATATAAAAATTGTGAATAAAACAAATCTAGAACAACAAAATTAAAATGAATTTAAACTAAAAACTAACTATAAGTTGTAAACAAATATTGTTTATATTTTCCTTTCAAATATGATCTTAAAATTATAGAAGCTTCAAGTTGATGGAGAGGAGAAAAATATTAATTTCTGGTTTCCACAAAATCAAACAAATGATAGATTATTCTTTTTTTATTTTTTTATTTTGAAATGAGATGCAAAATGACAAAATAATTTAATTAATTAAACCTACCAAATGATTTTGTGAAAATGAGAAACCAACAAAGATATTATTTGATAAAGTATTGAACCCATTATTTAGAATAGTCAAACTTGCTAATGAGCAAAAGACGAAAACATAATTACAATTTAAACGAAAGTAAATAGTTGATAAAAATTAGTGATTTCATTTAAATAATTAAGATTTCTATGCTCCTCTCTCCTTCATTCAAATTTGATCAGATGTGAAAAAATGTCATAGAAAATATGTGTCTCAATAAGCTTTCTTCCTGTAAAATCATTGTTATTAATCCATGTCTTCAACCAAGCCATTCTCATAGAAGATAAATTCAATAAGGAAGAGATAATAACAAACTCCCAAATTATGAAGCTCGTCCATCAACATCAAAACTCTGTAGAAATCAAAATGAAATGGCATTTGAATTTCATGAAATTCAAACCAACCTCAAAACAAAGAAAATCAATACCAATCCAATCAAGTAAAAGGGAAACAAACGAAGAATCCAAGTAAAATTTAGAGGGACCCTAGATTTTGATTAAAGAAAAAGAAGGGGGTTGTTGTAGGCAGTCAACGGGTCCTGACAACTCACCTCTTCAAACTATAGGCCTAACAACCTGCTTCTTCTGTCCATATCCAATTCATATGGATAGATAGAGTAGAAAAATGGATATGGTTATGGTAATGACAACAAGACACACCAGTCCAAGGAAAATGTGGATCACGACAGAAAAATGGCTAGGGAAGTGATATGGTTCAGGCACGGTCCAATTATGCTATGCTTCACAGGAAAAATGGGTTAGCTTAACGGGTTACAAGTTCAATAAGGATACCAGTTCAAGCTCGTTGCATAGGTTTGGGATGGTCAAGGGTTCAACAATGGCATTCACATTTTTACTGCCTCCTACTAGCTTTGTGCGTGAGTGGAAGGAATGGAAAAAGGATCCCCCAAATAGTCGAAATCCCCACATATATTTGCATGTGCCTGAGATGACATATGGCGCTCATGAAGTGCATTCCTCTCCATTTGGAAGTCGTTCTCTTTCCCCAAAGGAAATTAGGATAAATTCATATCCTCCTCATAACATTTAGAATAATAATATACATTATTCTCTGGGATTTACGCTCTTAATCTTAGCCCCTTTTCCATCCTCTCAGCTCCCTCCCTTACCCAACCTAGTGGAGCCTATTCCCCCATACTCTTTCATCGTGGTCAGTCTACATGTAATGATGCTTTTATATTAATGTTTTGAATATTTACATATACAAAATAGGCTCCTGGCCTTAGCATCCTAGGCTCTCTGGACCAACTATAACATAAGTCTCCTAGATTAACATTACTTGGCTCACCAGCCTATGAAACATGTTTACAATTCTTGATTAAAAATTAGGGGCTTGTACTTGGGGTATTACAGTTGGAAAAGTGGGATGACGACTCCAACAGGCACCAATGACAATGATATCTTGATAAGAAATGAAAACATTTGATCCACTAGAAATGATTTCGGAAGACCTAGATCATTGATGTTGATGGCATCATTATCAGAGCATAATTAGTTTGTAAATTTGAGTTAAGGATCAAGGTGCTTACCATAAATAATATTAAAGAGTTATCAAGGATTGTTGATTGGAAAAGAAGCGAGATTTAATCTTACCCATAGATTGCCTTAAGTCCCATATTAAGTGACCAAGGTGGATGTGACGTCATTTAACATGGTGTGCCAGCATGCCAACCAACATTTCTATGGGAGTGTCATGTGTCAATCATTGATTGGTCGAGTGGATATGAGTAGTCTCATTGGGAGTGGATACCCTTGGGGATTCACTTAAAATATTGATTGTTGGATTTAGAGGTGGCTAGATCTAGTCATTCGTCGAAGGAGGGTGACTGAAGATCTGGAGAGAGGGAAGGAAAAGTGTTTCTGAAGAAAAAATCATCATTGGATTTATTGAGGACGGGACTGACTCGGAGTGTCGACAACTAGGTAGTGCCAATGACAATGAAGACTGGGTGATGAAAGAGAACCATCGATCGATTTTTAGTAAAGATTAAATCTCAGCCATAGATCATTGTGGACCCCTCCTAAGAAAGGAAAAAGGGTTAGTAATGTCATAATAACGTTGTGTTGAAGTAAAAGTTCCAGTGTGGAAGCCATCATGTCCCTAGGGTGATAGGTGTCACGTGTCGAATGGTCGACGAGAAATGGGTGGTCCTAGGAGGCCTAGAAATCCTTATGGCACCGATCATAATCTTAATCGTCGAATATGTAGGATGACAGATCTGGATCATTGATCGACAAAGTGGGAAATGTGTAACGAGAGACATTGATATATCATAGGATACCTCAATGAGGTTTGAGGCGTTGATTCCATATGCATCATCATCATGACTTAGGAGTTGGTAATCGAGTGGAAGGCCCAAGGAAGTACCAATGACAACATGGTCAATGGGGCCATTAGCCTTTCAAGCAATGATCCACAAAATTTGTTCATCGATCAACGATTAGGCAAGATAAGATCTTGACCATAGTCTATCATGGACCCCCATTAGTCCATTAACAAAAGTGGGAAGGCATACATTAATTGTCGTGCATGTTAAAGGCACCTAGATGATCTGAGTCGTTGATTCCAAATTTTAGTGAGTCATTAGATCCAAGGTGGTTCCTATAAGAGAGATTTTTTTCATAACCAAGTTGATATGGGTAAATGATATCTCGTGGGAAAGGAAACCCTGATGATGATGAGGGAGAATATGTGTTAATGGAATTGGGAAGACATCAACTGAGCCATTGAGAAGGGGACAAGTTTCATCATTTGATTGGACAACCCCTTGATATATTAGGTGACACATATAGCCATGTGGATTCCACATGGCGATGAGGTGGCCTTTGGAAAATGAAGGCTTAAGAAACTCCGGAAGGCCGTAGCTTTTGATCTAGCACTCGAATTTGAACAATATTACAGTTGTTGAAAAGTTATCGATGAGAAGAGTTCATATATAGGGTCCATGGATATAAATTAATTGAGTAGTTAAGGAGGAAATTTTAACACCCCATCAGCCTAAGTAATGATTAGGGGGATGGGTGTATTACACCAACTTCCTGGTGGAAGCTTGATATTATTATACCATCTTTCTCCATTTCTGGGAAATCCAGTTGCTCTAGTAATGGAGGCCTCTGTGATTTCAATTTTGAGACCTATAACCTCATCATGATCATCCTCAAACATTCTTGAAAATTCTAGTGTTAATTGGGTATCATGAACTTGAAATCGCTTGAAGAAATTGAGCCAACTAGCTCTGAGAAAAATGACTAGTACCTCAGGGTCAATCAACAAGACATCAACATTGTCTGGCTTGGCTCTATTCAAAATTCAACCCATACTACTATGATATATTGACTCTATTATATAACAACCCTATAAAACAATCATGTGCACCCTGTCAACAAGAATCTATGTAGAATCTGTTACCAGCATAAGTTTTGATTGATCAGGCTAATGTAATTTCTATGAGCATTTTTAGTTTTATGCCAATGCTTTACAGGAATGAAAGATGTGGAAATGAAGTTTTGATTCATGATTGACCAATATAAAACTCACCAACATAAGTAAACACACCCTATTTTAATATGTAGTCATGCAATCATGTTCTCAGTCAGTATGATGGTTGAAGAACGTGCAGTCACATCCTTGGATGATATGGTAGCTCCAAAAATGTGCATTTGTATCCTTAGTTTATATGGTATCTCTAGAATGTGTATTTTTTTTGTCGGAGGACAATAACAACCAGCATAGACCCATATTAACATCAGTTCTATGAAGCACCGAGAGGGATCAAATCTCTCTAGGTGCAGTAGACTCTTTAGTTTTAGTCCTTGTGAATTAGTCTTGTTAATATTGGTTTAATTAGGTTAGTTTAATTTAATTTGAATATGTGTGTGTGTGTGTTTCATTTCACAAAAGGTTAGCACCGATATATACAATTTTCATTTACTTAGTTTTTTTTATTATGATTTAAGAGTAACACATGTCATCTCCACGTTGAATTTAGGCATGTAATCACACATAGACATAATATTGGGATGTAGAATGCGCCTCTCGACACAACACGTTTTGGTAATGATTACTTATTATGGAGTGATGGGAGTGAGGTAAATTATTTCTAGTGTATAATTATGGGCACAAACTCCATTATCATGATCTCCATTGGGCCTTATTCGTGTATGATGAGGGATAATTATATATTCAAGTAATGAAAAAAGAAGTTTCACACAAAAAAGAATTCAAATGGATGACCTAGATTTGGTTTTATGGTGTAAAATGAAATGATCATAACACAATGATCACACTTCCCCTACCAAGATGTTGATATCCACATTTTTAAATAGAGACAAAGTACTCACATTTTTAAACATAGACAAGGTGTTTATGTTTTTAAACAGATAAGGTATGTAAAAAAATAATTGGAAGCTTGTTGATTGTAATGGCTTTATATATTCACAACATAATGGGGTAGATTTTAACTTGTAAAAATAACCAATATTTTTGACAAGCCCCCAGAGACTCACAACTCCACTTTTCACAATTTTTCGAAATAAGGACACTGTTTGAAAAATGTAACTTAAAAATGGTTATTGTAGCTTTACAAGATTGTTAGTTGTTGTGAATTTTTATGTTCCTAATATTTAAAGAAACAAAATTGTTGTGGAATGGTAAAATTTTATTAGAATGGATCTAATCCAAATCCTGGGCTTTATGGTTTTCAAAATGGAAACTTATGTACACAAATGATCTGGAGTTTACAATTGAATGGGTGACTTTTAATTGCAGGCTGGTGTAAATGGTGACAGGACCAAACTTGTCATTTTTTCAATCAGAATTGGTAATCACAAGTGATAATACAACACCAACTTGGAGATGTATGTTGTAAGGTATCACTTGTGGAAGTTTATCTTAGAATGATGCAAATATGCAACTTCGCAATGTAGAGGTATAGGCTTAGAAAAATAAATTTTAAAGATACCAGACTTTCATAGATAATATTTTGCAATTCGTTAGTAAGAGGTCCCCAAAAATATATAGAACACTTCTCGGAGTTGTAGTTACCTCAAGATTCACAACTAGTGTAGTTTAGAGGCCATGAAATGTGATTGGGGAAAAATGAAAAGCGATTCTTTGAATGGAGTGCATGGAAAATATTATGATTATTGTGACATAGTATAATGTAGGAAAAAGTATTAATTAGACATGTATTAGAATGCACAACCAGAGTTCCTAATATGAAAATGTACAACAAATAAGCACTCTTTGGAAGGGGTGGTTGAAATGGATATGAAGTTAGTGAGTAGGAATTGAAACAATTGATTGTTTTAAAGCCACTTTTGCATGCAAATCAAACTACGAGTTCCAACCAGCATACACTTACAATTTTCAAATGATGGGTTATTGGAAATAGAGCTATAGAATTTACCTATGTACACTTATATGTCCATAAGAAATTCTATCATAGTCTAACCTTCGCAAACATATACATGTTCTCTTGTTGCACACCTAGTCTTAAAAAAATATTGTATAAGTGAGTTATGAAATAGATGGCTCTTTAGTTTGGTAATTGGAGACAACTATTGGAATTTAAAAAGTTATACTCTTGTGGGACAAAGTTTCAACAATTTGGTATAAAATCAATTCAAAGGGTCGAATGGGACATTTCCAAGGGGTTATGGGAAATTGGAGCAATGATGAGAGAAATGTATAGGGAATAAAAACTCAAGGTTCCTATTATCGCAAGATTTTTACTTGTGAAAATCCCACCACAATATCCCCAAATCTTGTATAATTATGGAAGAAACTTCCATTGTCACCTTAGTAGGATATTCCCTCATTTTAGTGGTGGAGGAGGTCCACCACAAGCGAGGATTCCCTGGTGACCTAAAGGGATCAAATAGAAATTTTAGTAGGAAAGCTTACCATCTCCTATCTTGATCATTGATTAGTTGGTCTAGGTCAAGGAAAGAGAGGCTGTGATGTAGTTTGTTGTGTATTACTGGAACAAGAGCACTTTGTTGCATATACATAACAATTTTCAAGCTAAAGTATACAATAATGACCTCTTTTATACACTAGACAGGTTAAGTAGCTATGGTTGTTCCAAATTGCAGCAAACCAGTCTTATAACAACAATGAATGATTTGCAACAAAACAACAAATACTGCTCAGAAATGTAGCAATTTAACATGAAAAGTAAGCATTCATCAATCACAACATCATACAATTGCTAAAAGGAATTTTGGAACAAGTTATGCCACTTTAGATGAGTGTATGCATATATTTAATGTATTTTTAGATGGCATTAGAAAAAAATTATATCAACAACAAATAATATAGTGAGTTTTCTAAGGTTGGAGTTAGTAGGGTTAGTATAACACTTGAGAGATTTGGAAAAAAGGGTTTTATCAATCACTTTCACCATAAGAGTTGCTTCTATAGCAGTTCCTTTACCATTATAA
>SNQJ01S0054497.1:29322-44818 GCA_010110895.2 Picea sitchensis | reverse complement strand
CAACCATCATGTCAGATCATGTCAACCACATATCATAAAATCAATAGCATATCATCAAAACAAAACAATATCACCGTAAATGAAACAACCCAAATAGCCCACTCCCTGACTCAATCCGGAGTCCAAGGGAGTTCCATCAATGCCTCTGCATCCTCAAGGTCCGAAACCCTGCACACTCAATGAAACTGAGTCAGCAGCACCTGTCTGCATCAACGTAGTAAAAACATCCTGTCGTAAATCATAACGCATCATCATCAAGGTTAAGTGGTTCATCATCATAAAAATCCAGATCACTTGCAAGCAAGTGTCCTCAAAGAATAAGTTTTGTCAGTGCGCCAGAGCGGGATGTTACAGCCTCAAGTATTTCCCGGAACAACATATTTCCTCCCCAAAGCAACACAAATGGGTGACTAATATATTTGGATATGATCATGAGATCATTTACAAGAGAGGAAAATAAAATGTGGTTGTTGATGCACTTTCCAAAAAATATGAAGATGAAGGGTCCCTTTTTTCTCTCTCCTTCATTGTACCAGATTGGCTCCAAGATGTTCATTGGAAATGGCTACCCGATCCCAAAAGTTCGCATCTGATACAACAATTCTAGTCCAATTCTCTAGTATCCCTAGGGTACTCTTGGCTCAATTATGAGCTTCGATACAATGACTATTTGTATTTAAGTAAACAGTGAAAACTTAAATCCACGGTACTTTCTAAGCTCAATGCTACACCCACCGCTGAGTACTCTAGGTTTACCAAAACCTATGACCGGGTCAAACTTTCTTTTTTATGGAATGGTATGAAACATGACGTTCGTAATTTTGTGGTTTATTGTGATGTGTGTCAACACAACAAGGGAGAAATAGTCGAATCTCCTCTCACACTACAACCACTTCCGATTCCACCTGTTATTTGGCGGGATATCTCTATGGATTTTATTGTAGGCTTACCTAAATCGGGAAATAAATCATTCATCATGGTGGTAGTTGATCGTCTTTCCAAGTATGCTCATTTTTGTGCTCTTAAACACCCATTTACATCTTCCATTGTGGATCAACTTTTTATGGATCAGGTTTTCAAGCTTCATGGCATGCCACATTCTATTGTTTCTGATTGCGACCCAACTTTCACCAACAATTTTTGGCAAGAACTGTTCAAGATACAAAGAACCCAATTGCATCTAAGCACAATTTATCATCCACAGACTGATGTTCAAACTGAAGTTTTCAACAAGTGTTTGGAAACATATTTGAGGTTTTTTTATCAGAAATGAAACATCAGTGGGCTCAATGGTTACCACTAGTTGAATGGTGGTACAACACTTCGTACCATACAACTACCTGCATGACTCTTTTTGAAGCGGTATATGGACAAAATCCACCTTCAGTTCTCTCATATTTTCCAGGTGTCTTAAAGGTCTGGGCGGTTGACCAAATGCGTATAGTTCGAGAGACTATTCTCCATACCCTCAAAGAGAATTTGGTCATGGTCCATAATTGCATGAAACAACAAGAAAATCAAGGTCGCTATGAACGTCAATTTGCAAAAGGGGATCAGGTATTTCTTCGACTCCAACCTTACAAGCAAAATTCCCTCAAGGATGACCATTTTCAAAAAATGGCGCCCAATGTTTTTGGTCCTTATACCATTCTCAAGCGTGTGGGATAGGTGGCCTATCAGTTATCTTTGCCCAATCATTCTAAGCTCCATCCCGTGTTTCATGTTTCCTGCTTAAAGAAGGTGATTGGAACTAAGTGTCAAAATCAAACCAACCTTCCTGAGTTGGACGAAGAAGGCTCCATTTGGCTACAACCACAAGTAGTTTTGGACCAGTGTGAGTGTCGTCTGCGTCAACAAATCATCAAGGAAGTGTTAGTCCAGTGGAAAGATACAACTCCAGCAGATGTCACTTGGGAACCATCTACCATTCTGCAACAATTTCCTCATCTCAAGCCTTGAGGACAAGGATGTTTTTAAGGGGGAGGACATGTTAGGGACCTAACCCCTCATGTAGGTAGAAAAATATATTTCCATGTAATAAAGGTCAATATTAATAAGGCCTAGCAATAAGGAAGAATAAGTCCAATGTAAGAAGACATAATAGAAGCTTCCGCTTGTAGAAGGATCTTCCTTTAGATTGTTATTTTGATAGACATATTTAGTATAAATAGGAGTCGAGGGTATAATAAGTTTTGTTTTGGATATTATTGTAATAGATGTCTGCTTTGTTGTAGGCTTCCCCCTCGAAGAGGCAAGTGAACATTGCTCTCAGTAATCAAAGTGTTCTTTCTGGTGTTATTTTGGTATTATTTTGGTATTATTGTGGTGTTGTTCTAGTTATATTGTTGTTCATCTTCCATTTCTAGCTAATTATTTTTGTTCTACATACTATTTTATATATGGAATATTACAGATGTAAAATAATTTAGCAACGAATCTACGAGATTCCTAAGTTCGAGAATTGTAATAATTTTTAGAGCGAACAATGAAATTCCCAATTTTTGGGTTTGCAAACATAATGACAATGATCCCAACTTTTTTCTTTTGTAGCTGCAACTAATCAAGTAGTGACCATCACAAAAATTCAGTTCAGGTTTACAACTTAAATTGGGAAGCCATCGTACAACTTAAATTCGTTTGGTGAATAGCTTGACAACGTCCAATCAATTTTAGTTCAGGGTTGGAAAATTAATTTGTCGCGACCCCATAAATATAGTTCCAGCAAGAAAACACAAAATGATGATCATAACTAAATTCAAGTTCTGAAATTGCAATGATCTTCAACGACTATAGAAGTTCTATCTTTTGGATGGTAAATTAGTTTCATAGCGACCCTAATTGTCAATTAAAAGGTCAACAACCTTAATTGGATTCTAAAATTCAAGGTTGTAAGTTAGTTTACATCGACCATACATATTTAAACACAAAAATTCAAATAAATTGCAACGGCCCTACAATTTCTAAATTACAGAATTACAAATTAATTTCTTAGAGACTAACATATTCAAATTAGGATCTGCCAATAATTTGGCAGCGAACCTAAAATCTAGTTCCTGAATGAAATCTAAACAACAACGATTATAACACATTCAAATTTCGATTTGCGAATTGATTTTTAAAAGCGACCCTTCAAAGGTTATCACTTCCATAATTTTAACAAATTACACAATGAACAAAGGAATTTTCAGAATTCGGGGTGGTAATTTAAAATTGGGAATGGGATACAACATTTTAAATTATGAGTTGTAAAGTTAAAATGAAAGAGAACAAAATTCAAATATAGATTACACAATGACTCATGGGTGAATTTGAAAATTTATCTCCATAAATACAATTGGTTCTTCATTGTCTTTTTAAAAATTGTAATACAAATTAATCACATTACGAATACAAATTCATAATTAAAAATACCGAAACTGATGAATATGGAGATTTGAGATATCCTTCAATGACTTGCGTTCCTTTGTTTACTCCCACTTGCTAATCACAGACACTTCACCAATACCTCCCAACCAATTCTAGGGGTACTCTTCTTCTCCCTTAGCCTCCTGAGCCGTAAAGGGGCCACACACAAGAAACCAACAAACAATATCTCCAAGGCTTGTCTCTCAAGGAAGGGCTTCCACTATTTCTACAAGCTTGGTATCTCAACTCTCACAAGTAAAACAAAGTCCACAAAATTTGGCAGCACAACCTTGCTAAGAAAAATGAGATCCATTTCCTTTCTACCAAATTAATTTTATAGAAGAACCCCCAATGACACATGTCCCCATGCACAATTAATTATGTTTTTAATTAATTTAATTAAGATTATTCACCTACACACTTGTCACACTTTCCCCAAGTTGCATATGTAATTACTCTTTTTATTTTATTTAAGAAACCAATTTCCTCCACATTCCTCAATGTGTTCCTATTTTCGCTCTTAGTTGTCCCTTTGTTACCCAAATTCTCATTTAATGAATGTTTCCTAACTAGATCTTAGTTAGAGTTGGATTAAGAATCTTCTTCTAGTTAGACTTAGTGGTAGCTTGACTTAAGATACTATTCTATGTATACACCTATTCTCTCAAGTTATTATTTATTTCTATTTTAAATACCCTTTTATTAATTTCATGCACACATGTGCATTTTATCCACCATTTAAATTTATTCTCCATTTTTATTTTCTAGAGTTTGAATTTATCTCAAATATTTTAACTTATGTCATAGTTCAATTAGTCATTTATTTGAATTTTAGACTTCGACTTAGTCTTAGACTTAGGATTAGACTTTTTTTAAGCTTTATATTATACTGACTAATTAATTATTTTATTCTAACAAGGTATAACCATTTAAATTTTTTCTAGTCCACCTAGATTTATTGACTCATGTTTTAATAACACGACGTGCCCTTCAAGACGCACCTCCATGCTCCAAGGGTGCCACTCTCCTTCGTCTGGTTTTGAAAGTTTGTTCGACCCTTGGAGTCAACACTCCATTCAATCGACCTTGTGAGAGACTAAGGGCTTCTAAGGATTAAGGAATCCGCCTTATTGCACGTCCCTTATAAATATTTGTGAGTGATTGTCTCAGTCCTCCCTCACTACATTGTGGACCTCTTGAACTAGGTAATCGTTAACCTATAGTTCAGACCATGGAGAGAGTGCTAGTAGGCTATGACAACGACACTGCCACACCTCTCTCTCAAATGTTTGGTTTCTGTGCATAGCCCCTTTACTCCTTATGTGAGTCGGATTAGAAAGCACAGTCAAGCTGCATCCACTGAAAAAAACAATGTCAATAATCCATATACATAAATCATACTGTAATCAATCATATGTCACATGTGCGTAAAATGAAATACTTAAACAAATACAATCCACTCCCTGACTCAATACGGAGTCCAAGGAATTTCATTGATGCCATCATCATCCATAACTTGTCATGTGTCCTGCACACTCAGGAAAACTCGTCAATAACATCTACCAATACATATACATCAAAATAACAATAAGTCACAACAAATCATCATCATCATATATAACCCATAATCAAAACAAAATCATAATGTACCATAATCGAATCACTTGCACACAAGTGTCCTCAAAGAATAAGTCAATAAAAGCGTGCTCAGTAGAATGAGATGTTACAAACCTTCGTCCCTTGTTGTTTATTGAGCGAAAGAAGAAATTTCTATCATGGTATCATACTCTAGATAAGGGGTGGCTGATTGTAGATATAACATATGGAGTTGTGCCTATGTTTGGGTGGAAAGTGGCACACCCTTCAACAATTGCCAACACTTTCTATATTTTAGATAAGTATATATTTTCCTAATATTTGCAATTGTTAAGTTCATAAATATTGTAGAATGTGTTTCAGAGCAGTGTGAATTTTGTTTTCTGCTAAAGATACCTTGAGAAATTTATGTGTAATTATGAGTATGTTATAGATTAATTTTATCTTGGTTGATAATCTCACTTATTGACTGCATGTGTTTTGAAAAAGGTTTTTGTAAGTGAATATTGTGTTTGATTGAGAAACCATAATCTATTTAATGTGCTAGTGGTGAAGATTGAATAGTTGGAATCTTCAAAGAACATCTGAAAATAATTTTTATTTTTATTTTTGTGTAAGAATGTTTTACTCTAATCTCTTGAATCCTTTATACCAGAAATTGAGAAGATTTCAAACCTCTCTTTGGCCTTAGGAGAATAATTCAAACATTGCAAGAGGCCAAAATTTATTATAATTAGATGTTAAGAAGAGAATAGGAAATAAATAAACAATTTTCTAATTGAGTTAAAGTACAAAAACTCATTATTCTTATTTGGGTATTTATAAATATTTTGTTAAATTGTGTTACATTCCTTACATTTTAGGAAAGAATCCCTTAATTTGTGTTGGGTTGTAAATTTTGGTAGAAATTTCTAATTTACTATGAGAATTTTTTTCTGTCTTAAGACAAAACTTCCTTAAATCATGGTGGGAGGAAAAAACACAGTAAAATAGAAAAAATACTCCTTTACACCATAAGGATGGAGAATTTAAAAATGAAATTTTAATTTCAATGGAAAAGCACCTGAAAAATATATCTTTTATTAAATTTTATGATTCTGGAGAAATTTCTGAGTAATGTATTTTATTCATATTATTTTTTAAAATCCTTGGAAAATTATGTTTTATTTACCTTTTTTTTTAATGTTTAATAAAAACAATTCTTCACCAAGTATCAACACCGGGAGGCAAGGTGCAAGTAGTCATGTGAAATGTTGGGGCTCATTAATAAACTAAATAATTATATAGCCTTGGAGGAATTTTTCTTTTCTTCCTGTGAACCTACTCATTTTTTTTTAATTGTTATAATGCTCGAGGGGCTATCTTTCCTATCCTTTATTTTCATCTTTAATAAAAATATTTTAATTAAACTCCATCAGGCCATCTGGCACCGGGAGTTTAAATCTTGAGTGTGTGTAAAATGGACGATCACTTGAGGGTCAATAGGGCCGACCCTTTTCCCTTTTCTTATAATTATATAATATACATTATGACATGGGATTCTCACTGGGATTTCGAGCGTCAAGGGATCGTGTACCATGGTATGCAGGGACAGTATGGATGGTGTGTTTATGAATATATAATTATATTTTTTTATTTATAGAATAATTCAATTTAAAGCCTCCCCAAATTATTATGTACTGAGAGATAGAGAGGTGAGAGAACGTGAAATAAATGGTATGCTCGAGGGGCTGACATGTTTAATTCTGTAATTAAATCATGGTGCTTTACACAATTAAATATATTCTAAAATATTCTGGATGCTTTACCATGTAATTAATTATTTTATAATATAATAAACAAATTATATTATAATATAATAAACAAATTATACTATAATTAAATAATTAATTGTATTATAATATATTTTTATTATAACATTGATATTTAATTATCACTAAACCATTTCGGGATGTTGGATTCCCAAAGGAAAGAGATAGGAAGTAAACCCTCATTAATAATTGGGCTGGTATATTAGGTTAAGTAAAACTGTATTGATGGGGGATATTTAATTAATGAAGATTAGTTATCCTTAATGTGGATTAAATAAATGAATACTAAGGAGTGAAATTTTAAGACAATATTGACTAATTAACGTAGTAGGATTATAAGGAATGCACATGTGTTAGTATCTGGATGAGTTAGTCTTTGTAATCTATGATGATGTCAGCGTGCCATGAAGGCCACGTGTCAACTGACGTGGTCAAGAGGTGACGTTTACTTCAATGGTGGCAGGTGGAAATAGTGGCAAAGGTGAGAAGTGAGTTGGTGCCACATAGTGGGCATTTGTTGGTCTATCAGTGCCTCAAGTACAGGACACACGCCATGCCCATGTTCATTGCAGGGGGGTCTTATGTAATTATGTTAACCACAAGCCCGGGTTGTTGCAATCACCTGATGTGTGACACATCAATCGGGACTAAACCCTTGTTAGGTTTCGCGACCCCTATACCCCTCGTTAAATTTTAGACATGCAGGGGAGGTCGTGATAGAATGAGGGTCGTCGATCTAAATCACAATCGATATTGGTCATTGACCTCAAGCCTTTGAATTTCCAAAGGAGGGGGAAAGGTGGATTAAAATGATACGGTTCAATGCCACGTTGATTTTCACATCATCAATCACGTTGCGTTCGAAGGTGACTTGTAGGACATGTTAGTACCACATCAAATTGATACAGTGGCGTGGATGCCACATGGAAGTACCGATACAAGAAATTTGATCGAAGAAGGCCTAAAATTTTGGAAGGCAATAATTTTTGTTCCAAAATTCGCATTTGGGCATAATTATAGTCGTTGGAGAGATGTTGATGAGCATAAGACGATGATGTCCTTAAGAAGAGACTTAGAGAGGGTTAAGGAAGAGTGAAATTTCAATACCATATCTCTTTAAAATGGTACTTAGGGGATTGGGTGTCTTACATCTATCACACCTTTGTGGTTTGGATTGGGCTTTTCTCAAAATACAATTTGTGCGATAACATTTTGGTATCATTTCCAGGGAGGATTTTGAATCCTTTCCGAATCATAAAGACATTTGGAAAGTCAATCCCAAATCCTTTACCTTAGGCTTTGCTGGAAACTCCATTTGAGGGAATTTCCCTTTTCAACTTTGATGAAATTCTTGATTGATCTGGCGACTCCGTTGAGGGAAAATACCCTCTTTAATTTTCATGATCCTTGAGCTCTTTTGGCAATTCCATTGAGGTGTTTTTCCAAGTAATGGAACCATGGAACCTTAGCGTACGCATGAAGTGTATCCTTCCCTTGATATCTAGAGTATTCATGGGTATCCAAATCATTATCCTACAGAGTGGAACTAGAATTGTCCAAATTTTAATGGTGATCTAGCCCTAGCGGTCACCCATATTGTGAATTATATGAAATATGCTTCAACATTGAATGTATTACAAGATGATATACTAATGTGTTTGTTTGTAGCATCTATAGAGTTAAGAAAAAATAAGTGGCTCATACATTCATGCAATCCAAGAGCATACCTTCCTCCACAAGTCTTGTTGAACAATTTCTCAGGTGTTAGGGCCCAACCACTCAAAATTTGAAAGATGAAAGATACTTTCCAAGAGCTCAAGGATGCTCTTTACAGGGGAGGTTTTCTAGTGAATGATGAGACGATAGTTAAAAAATGTGAAACAGAAAAGGAACACCATCTACCCTCTACAAAAGAAGTGCTTGAAGAACATGCCCATGAAGAAAGCTACCAAAAAGAAGAAGGTTTTGATGAAGTACAACATATTGAAGATCCGAACAAGACATTTTTATCCTTGCTCCCACTTGATGAAGATGAAGTTGTCCAACCTTGTTTTCCTCCTACACATGAAGATGAAGAAGTGATTAGTTCTGATGATATAGATGATTTCATGGAGGAACTCTCTGACATGGTTGGTCAACATATTGAGGATTTCATACATGTTGGGAGGCATGGATGGGATATGAATTGTTTCATTTTTTATGGAGATCGCATTTATGACATTGAGGGAATCTTGTAGATAAGGAATGCATAAGTTTTTCCTTTGGAAGGTTTTTCTTCATACATGGACGATCAAGATATTTGGAACCTTAGTGATGATATGATCATAGACCTTTTTCATCCACCAAGGGATAGTTTGTTGTAGTGCACATATGTTGATTCCCAACCATACTTTGGGGGTCATCCTTTTGACGACTTAGAGCTATTATTTGATGAAGATTATCAATCGTATTTGTGATTGAATTTTGGACATGAGGCCCTAGTCATCCCAGAACAATCAGAGACTCACACTACCAAGGAGCAATGTTTTCATCCTGAGAATTTTTGTAGGGATTTGTAGATGAAGAAGAAACATGTTTTGAGTGTGGGGAAAGATTATTTCTCTAGACATGAGCTTGTCCCTTATCTCATCTCTCCTTCTCTGGGAAATCATAAGGTATTCTTTGGATCTTTCATATCCTCTCATCTTTCAGAAAGTAGTGATCATATGAGTGAGGATAATGATGAGTTGTCATTTGCATACAACAATCCTATTTAGAGATGGATTGATTAGGCTTCTGGCTATTCTCTCCACTAGGATTGTATCCCTCCCACCCACCTCCATGATTTTCTTTCCATGAATGATTACATGCTTATTTATGCTCATGATTATTTTGTGCTTGACTTTTCTTTGTTGTACTACATGATTAAGAACATGGGGAGATACCTAGATGAAATGTTGAGTAGGTGGTTGCACTGGTTCTATGACTTCACCTAACATCTATAGGCTTTTTATCTCCATGGGCCTCAGGCCTCGGGTAAGTAGGTAGGTCATTTTATTTCTTACATTTGCATTTTGTGTGTTCATCCCAATGTATTTTCATTTGCTTTCATATTGTACTTACATATTTATTTATTCACATAGTTTCTTTAGTACATTTTCTTGAATCATATTACATGTTAATTAGAAATTTTTGAAAATTGCAAAATTTTATTTTTAATGCATAGTTGGATTTTTGAAGTTTTGATTATATGAATAAAGGGGTGAGTGTACCACCCTTCAATATCCCAACATTTTTATTTGAGTGTGTGTAGGCACATGTATTACTAGGAGATGTTGAGGTTCTCATGTACTCTACCGAGAGCACATGTCCCCAAGTAGGAGCCAAATGTTACCCCCCATTCCTATGGGTAACTAAGGATATGATGTCTCGAGGCCTACAGTTTGAAGACATGGAGTGTCAAGAGCTAGATGAGTGAACATATCCCCTCTTCTCGCCACACATCACCACTGATTGGAAACAACAACGTCCACCACACCAGCTTGAGAGAACAAGTCTTGATTCTTGAGGTAACAAGTTCAGTCTCTTGGTAAGTGTCATTTTAATAATTGAAACATTTGGACATGTTGCAAAGGGTCATTTTTTATCTTTTTTGAAAATGTTTTCTTTGAAATTATGCCTTTTGCCTCATTTTGGTGGTTGACATGTTGTCCTAGTAAGTGGGTCACCCTCGAGAAAAGGTTTGTTGCTAGGGGTCTCCTTGAAGGGTCATTGTACCTTTTCCCATCCATACTTGCCACTTTTCACACTTATTCCTCTTTGTCTCCTCATCTTTTGGGTTGCTAGCATTATTAACCCAAGAAGGGCTTGTAGCTTGTTTTATAGGAAGAAGGGAATAAAGGCCCATAGGGGTTGTAGCTGGAAAAATATAAAAGCAATAAATTATCCTCTCGATGCTCTCCCTAAGGTCCTGAGAGCAATGAAATGATTCTCCACAAAATTCAAGGATTTGTAAAAATAAAAACACATAATTAATAAATGCTCTCTTGTTGAGGGAATGCATTTTGCGGTGTCTTTTACTTTCCTTTCACATGACACTCAATGTGTTCCTAGATCCAAGTGACATTGAAATGTTCCTTACTTTCCATTGCACATAACACTCAATTCTTTGGACCATAATCAATTAATGGAAAATAAAGGGTTTGAAAAAATGTTGCATTGCAAACAAGGATGCAACACACCCTCAACAAAGACACCCATAAATGATACAATATGAGCCCATGTATGTCAATAAACCCCATGCCAAAAATTCATACCCCCATCCACCTCATACTCTTCTAAATGTCTTAGAAAGGGTCTTCTTGGGAAACACTCCTTGACTTCAGGATTGATCTACCCAATAGGCCACCATGACAACCCTCCCATACTTAAATTTGACAAGTTATATAAGTTCTTTGAACATTTCTTTATTTTGAAAAGCGGGGATTTGATGCACATGTTTGGGTGGTTCATTTATTAAATATGGATTACTTGGAATGATACATGTGACTTGTGGACCCTTGGAGGGAGTAGATGTTTATCTTTGCATGACCTTTCCAGGTGAAAGCTTTTACATGGAGGGACTAGGTCACTTGGACCTTCATAGGGGCTTGAAACCCACATGATGGATGATGTGCCCCTCATTGCACACTTGAGAAGATCAACGTTTCCTTTGGAGGCACTTGGACATCATGTAGTGATGATATTGTGGCCCCTTGCACCTGAACGTTGGCCTTGGGAGGCCTAAGATGTCATACCCTAACCCTTGACCTCACCTTGAATGATGGGGTTATGATGGGGTTTGATGGTTCTAGTGGTGATGTGATGTGATTTGATGGAGATAGATGCATTACTTGTCATTCTAGCACATTACGAGATGACATGTGGCCTTTGGAGGCTAGATGATCTTCACTTGGAGGCTCAAAATCTCATTTTGAGGCCTAATGTCACCCTTTAGGGAATGCCATCATCCTTCTAAGGGCCTCATGTTATGTAGTTTTATATTTTTGAGTTGTAAAAGGAAAATAGAGGAGGACGACCTCTTCTAACTTCTTGTTGACTTTTTAAAAGTGGACAAATTGGTTTTAGGTGACCTCACATAAATAGAGGTCACCTCACTTTCATTTTATCATCATGGTTTTGATAATTACATACTTTCTTGGCTGAATTTTTCGCCCTTATTGGGCAATTCGCTCCACCATGTCTCTTGTGCTTTGGATTGTTCTACTTGTCTATTGGTGAAGGAAGGCTAGCGCTACCTCTTGATGCTTGTTTCTTGGCAATTGTGGTGGAATATTCTTGATAAGTAAGGGTTTTTCATGCTATCTCTTGGATTAGGTAAGAATTTTCAACAATTTGTATGTTTTCTTCTTGATTTTAAGGATAATTTGTCAAAACCTTTGGAGGAGTATAAGGGAATACAACCTCCATCAAGATCTATCTTTATTGTCATTGAAAAGGCTATTTTGCAAAGGTTGCTCCAAGGAGTAAAAGGGCGTATACCCTTGTAGATTTACCTTGCTAAGGTTTGTTTTCTCTAGGGAGTATAAAGGCTTACACTCCTAGAGATGTAATAAACCCTAGCTCATAAACAAGAGACCCCATAACCCAATAAATAAGACTCTAATCTACTTGCATTGGAGATTGAATATTATGCATTGGAAAACATGATATCAAGGAGTTTGAATTGTTTAAGTTTGGAATTTGATTTTACATGCTTTAAGCTACATTGTTCCCTAATGGTGTCTTGATTGGCCAAGTGATCTCATTGTTGTAGTAAAATTGATTTTACAACCAATGTTGCTGCAGAAAAATCATCTTCTTTTCATTCTATATTTACTATTCTACCGCTAAATTTCACTAGTAAGCCTTGGTAATTCTTCTATTGGTTATAAGATTTCTTTTGGGTGGTTTACTTGTTGATTTTAGTGGCTAGAACTTGTTGTTGTAGAAATAGTTTTCTACAACCATAAGGCCGTTACAAATATTGCTAATAACACTTACTAACAACCCTTAAATTTCTATCAAATTCTTTCTCTAATTATTGGAAATTTATCTAATCATCACTAGATTTATTTCCAACATCTTGCACTTGATTTTGATGGTATATTTTGTAGATATAATACTCATTTATTGCTAACATATATATTTCCATACTCTTGCAACTCAGGGACATCACAGTTTCTTTTTGATCCCCCTTTGGTTTGAGACTTTATTTATCATACTTTCTCTTGTTCCGGGAAAGGATAACCTTGTTTTGCAGGTACACTACCTTGGAAACGAATCACCATCTCACGAGACTCATCCTTAAGACTTATTCCACTCTTTACTTTGACCTACACGGGCATCCTTCATCTCTTTTCACTTTCCATAGCAATCCCCCTAGGGTCACCTGGGATTCCCCCTTTGTGGTGATTTATTTATAACTAAAGTGAGAAGAGTGTTTATCTAAGGTGACAGTGGGTAGATACCCCTGTAGTTGTCACACCTTTGTGGTTTGGGTGTTAGGATATTTAGACACTTAGGAGTTAGTTAAGATCTACTTGGTTTAATGTGTCATTAGGTAAAAGTGTGTTTCTTAGTGTGTTTATTTAGTACGCATTAGTATGCATTTGTAGTTAGGAAATCCGACGGTCAGGATATGTTCCCGACATAGAGTGATCCGACGGTTCATATTCTCCTCGGTCTTAATGGCCATTGATCCGTGGCTTAACACCCGATTGGTCCATGATCTCTATTTAAAGAGCATGGAGGGGCATTTGTCGATGATTGATTGCAAGAAACTCTCTTGTAAAATCTCTTTGTAATCTTTTTATTTTTCATTAATAAACTGCTCCAAGTGGCCACGTTGGTTGGGGTTGTGGATGTTTCCCCATAGGGGTTTTACCACGTGAAAACATCAGTGTGTTGATATTTGATCTGGTTATGTGAGTGGTTACTGAAGGTGTTCATCCTCTGTTGGAATACATGTGTTGTCAAACATGGTATCAAATCCTGTTTGAAGAGTCGCTCCTGTTGTAGATCAACATCGTGAAGTCGGTTGCCTCATCTCCATTTTATGTTATTTCCTTACATTTATGGGTTGAGAGGACTGTTCCATTGCATCCGAAGTGATCATTTCAGTCAATAACACTTTTTGTTTTACTCGGAAATGTTTCTTTTTTCCCAAGATACTGCCATTTCAGTCAGATCCAAAGGTATAAAGCCTGAGTACACATTTTTTAAACTTTTGCAGAATACATGTTCTATCTTTGATTTTCCCAATTTATGAAAAATAAGGAGGGTGTGGCCCAAGAATTCCATCTAACCTCTTCTGACATCTAACTGATTCCCCTGATGAAGGTTGATTTGATAACACATTTTCAACTGAAAAATCCAACTTTGACTTTAATCTTGAAGGAGCCAAATCATTATCTACTTTATCCAAATATTCCTCAATAAAAATCCCATCAAAAGAATCCATGGTGTCCCAAACACTACAAATACTTGGGGGTTCACTTTCAAGTTCCATCTTGGTAGATGTTAGAGAAGTAAACTCTATCGCATAACATCCCATCTCTAGTTCCTGATATACAATATCATTCTTGGGATTCCTAGGATCCTCAACATGGTACTTCCTTTCCAACTCCTTGTTTAATCTAAACATGGAGCCATTTGGAGTTGGAATGGTGGCATAAGTTAAATACATTTGCAAATTACCACCTAAATCTGCAACTTTCTTCCTTGATAACAACATACCCCAAGCATCAGGTGCATCAATCACAACAATGTCCATCTCTATCATAATGTCTGGGAATGCATCCAAGTGTACTTGTAATCCTTTAATCAAACCATGCACCTAAAGTATCTTGCTATCCATAGAAAAATGTTATGATAAGGTCTAGATATTCTAAGTTTAATTGTTCCATTACTTTCTTAGTCATAACATTTGAGCTAGCTCCTGAATCAAGCATACAATTTTGAAGAATAAAATCATTCATGAGCAAGGATAGGTAAAAAGGTCTATTCTTTTCATTTTCCCTATCCATATTCTGCAAAATAACAAATGCATCATGATAAGCTATAGCTGGTGGAATGTCAACATTATCCTAAGAAGGATTTTCTATGGCTCTGAGTAGCTTCTCCCTCTGAGAATGAATCTTCATTATTTCCAACACAGACAACAACATATTTGCATTACTTAGCCATCCTCCTAAGTCAATATTTAAATATGAGCTTGCATACACATTTGAATTAGGAGGGGTTGGGGCTACCTTGGGAATGTTTGCTTGATTTCTATCTTGACTTCTATTCTCAATCCTTTTTTAGGTAATGCCTCTATATCTAGCCATTTCAGCTACTTGTTGTGGAGTAGGCTTTGGACCAAACTTTTATGTTGCCTTATCTACCACAACATTATTCATGCTATTTACCCCCTCACTATGTTCCATCAAATACATCAATCATACATGCCAACATTATACTCACAACCAAACATATTAACTTGTTCATTTTCTGCTTTATAAGGTCTGTTAGGGTCCTAATCCGCACATAGGTAGAAAAATATATTCGGATGTAATAAAGGTCAATATTAATAAGGCCTTTCAATAAAATAGAATAAGGCAGATGTAAGAAGACCTAATAGAAGCTTCCGCTTCTAGAAGGATCTTCCTCTAGATGCTTCTTTT
>SNQJ01S0054496.1:73345-88216 GCA_010110895.2 Picea sitchensis | reverse complement strand
AATGGAGAAATTAGAAGTGGGTTAACCCTAAAATAAGGAAAGTGGGCAAAGTGACCTAGAAGATGTTTTTAAGGAAAGTACTTGAATAGTATAAATAAGAGGCAAGGCTCTCTCATTTTACATCACACTTGAGAGTATTGAATATATATAGGTGTTTGAGGTAACCAAAGGATATCTAAGACGAATTTCTGAGGGAAGGTGAAGAAAAGAAGGTCGGAATTCAAGGAAGGATAAATTATTTTGATGATGCTTTCTAAGGTATGTTATTTATAGGTCATCTCACCATTTTCTCAATAATTTTTTTTCTAGAACGATTCAGACCATGAAATTTATATGCCATTGAGGAAACATATCCAAGTATATGTGGTAAAAGTTTCGTCTTGTGGGTCGTTGTATTTCTGGATTTACACTCTGTGGAAAATAGGGTTTGTGGCTAGTCCTGAAACTAGTCTAAAATAGGTGTTTCAGGTAAACACGTCATAATTTCTTCATAACAGATAAAAATTCCGTAAGAGAAAATGTTGTGTAACATATTCATAACAATCTTTAGTATGTTGTGTAACATTTTCATATCTATTCAACAAATATTCCGTGCGAGGCACGCTCTACAAGGTCGCTCTCTAGAATAACCCATAATTCAACAAGGTATGCCATTCTTGCTATAAATCCTTTTCTGAGAGGTTACAAGTAGTGACACCTAGAGGAATTGCATAAAACACACTGAAGAACATTGTGTATCAGTTTCATATCTTTATTCATTATAGGTACAAATTTATGATTATTTCAAGTTAGGTTTGTTGATTAATACAAAACTAGGCATGTGAGACTAAAGAAAAGTTTGATGAAAATGCTAGTCTCTTGTTGTTAAAGTTAAGAAAGGTTTGCAAGAATGTGATAATATACACCAGGTATCTTACAGAGTTACAAATAAGATTTGTATGATGAAATTGATGAGGGCATTTGGTTGAGGTACATGTCGGGTACATGGTTGAGACAAGTAGTTGATGAGTTGGGACATACATGAGGTGTATAGTTGATGATGTTGGTACATATTGATGAGTAGTTGATACATGATTCGTGCATACTTGGTACATGGTTGGAGGCACTTGTTAGTAGTATTGTTGACACATGGTTTATGGATGATGTAGCATACTTGTATTATTAGAAGCACACATTGATCTTAGTGATGATTATGAGTTTTTGTGTTATACTTGGTTGATGCACATCTTTGAGAGTTGTCTTGGTGATTGATATTTTTGAGTAGATCTGATTTGGTTGATAAAATTTATGAGACAAGTTGTTGTGATAGGTTGTTTGGACAATTTGTTGTGTCAGGTTATTTGTACAGGTTTGGTGCATGGTTGATGCACTTGTTCATGGTATAGGTTGAGGTACAAATTGGTGCATGGTTGATGCACTTGTTTATGTTACAGGTTGATTATAGGTTGGTTGGTACAGGTTGGTGCATGGTTGATGCACTTGTTTATGGTACAGGTTGATTACATGTTGATGTATGGTTCATGTTATTGGTACAGGTTGTTTGGTACAGGTTGATTGGTACAGTTTTACAACAATATATATCACAGTGATAGTGTGACAATAGTTCCATCATTCTACTTATACGTCAGGGAAGTTGGACGGGGCAAGGATAGGTGGTTGTAGCCACCTTTCGGTTGTAGTAGGAGAACATAGGGGGTTGTAGCCTCCTTCTGGTTGTAGCCAAAAAATTGGGGAGTTGGAGCTTCCCTGAGGTTGTAGCCTGAGAAACTAGAGAGTTGGAGCCTCCTTCCAGTTGCAGCTGGAAAACAAAGGAAGTTGGTGCTTCCAATTAATGTAATTCTTCAAGACATATAAGAAAAAACATTCTGTGGTTTTCTCTCGCTTTGGATTTCCACATAAAAAACTGGTGTACTGTGTATGTGTATGATTGTTCATTTGTTCATTGCTTATTTACTCTGCAATTATTGGATCATAATGCTACATTGATATAACACTTGGATTATATGGTTAAAAATGATTAAATTTCTCTATTACTGATTCACCCCCCCTCTCAGTAAGCCAATAGATGGAAGGACTTGACATATCGATGGGTATCGGTGAACAATGTAGGCAAATAATATCAATCTCTTAGAATATTATGAGTGGTGGTGTGGGAAACGAAGTGACTGCCGCAATACCCTGAATGGAGTTCCTTAATCAATTGATCAACTTCATATTTGTTGACACATATAAGGATAATTCCATGAAGGTTCTTCCAAGAAAGACCATCCTAAGTTAAACAATATTTAATAGAATTCAATTTCAAATCTCTCCTCTTTTGATATACTAGGTGGTATGGGCATGCAAGGTTCTTCCAGTAATAGATAATGTCAACATACCACTCATCATGTTCTAACTCACTCACAATTACATTGATTTGGGCATTCTCTCCCATTTGTATGACTTCCTCATTACTCTTGGTCAACATTTTTGCTAAGCCTTGTCCTTTGATAATCTTAGTGGGTTTTATATCTAAGTGATATTCGTGAATCTTTGACACCCACTTTCCTCTAGTTACAAGGCAATCCTTCTCGGACGTTGACATCTTTGATAGTAGGGTATGTCACATATGCTTTGATTTTGTTGTTATCAACATAACTCATAAAGTGCTAAAGGGAATTGACAAGGGCACACGCTTGTTTCTCAATGATTGAGTAATTCAACTCAATGTCCCTAAGGGTTTTTCTCATGAAAGTGATGGGTTGTTCATGGTATTCCTTATTCTTTTGTAATAATACTCCGGCTATAGTGTCTCGAGAAGCAAACAAAAACATTATAAAGTTGCGAGAGTAATTAGGGATAACCACTGCTTTCTATTCACTTACTCATCACAAGAGTAATCAATATTAATTCACTCTCCAAACACTACTTTCTATTGACTTACTCACTGCACAATAATAAATTGAGCAGAGAAATAAAGAATGTTTTACTTATTGTAGACACAAAAATATAGAAAAGATTAAGATTATTTCAAAGATTTAATTCTAGAACTAAAGTCATTACACAACAAACAAAACATTTCATAAGATAAATATTCTACCCTGGAAATTGAAATGGGGAAACCAACTTCGAATGATTTCTCAACAATCTTTGGTTTATAATGGAATTCATGGTTCATTTCAACAATATTTGGTTTATAATGCAATTCATGGCTCTATGGTTGTTGGCCCTTGACCAAGTTTTGACGAACACTTGGTCATATTTGACCATTTTTGGATATCGACACCCTGTCAAAGATGGAGCGCTAGGCGAAGCAGAGATCACGAGATCTCGACCCACTTTGGGGCCCTTTTAGGGTTTTGGGTTAATGTAATGGGAAAGGGATGTCGGCCCATGGGTTTTACCCATGTTTAGGCCTATGTTGTAAAGCATAAATAAGTAGCTAGGCAATGTAAGAAGAGCCGATGGCTTAGTGCTAGTAATTAGATCTGTGTGATCGAATGTAAATGCTATGTGCATGATTGTAAGAGGCTTGCAGAGATGAGTGCAAGTGCTGTAAGTGTTGAGTGCATGGATTTTTAGAAGGCTCTGTGATAGATTTACTTGGGAAAGGAGGATCTGGCAAGGTGCACACAGATCTCCTGTCCTATGTGGAGTATAAGTTAAGCTCTGTGCTGTAATCAGATTGACCAAAGATAATAAAGAAGAAGAAGACTTTGTGGACGTAGCCCCAGGGTGGGGGTGAACCTAGTAAACTTGTGTGTCATGCTTTGTGCTGTTGCTTCCTTGTGTTTTCACTATCTTTCTAAGTGTTATGCCATGATTAGATAGATTTGCTTATGCGTTGTGATTCACTAGATGTATATGAATAGTATATCTGATGTGTATGCAGATGCTTAGTGCTAATCTACAAGATCTAATATGTTTTTCTATTGCTAAGCACTGAAATATATTATATATGAGCAAGTACTGCGATGTTCTGTCTTACCTGCGAAGTACAATAATGGTGAATAAGTGATGAATGAACGATGCTAAGTGTTCTGTAAAGGATATAATCACAGATCTGTGTCCCAACTAAGGTTGCAGACACCTGAGTCTTGCAACCACCCTTGCCTCTACCTCCGGTGAGACTTCATCTTCTTCGCAGGTGTTGCCGAAAGGGCTAGTAGTTAGGGATTTGTTGGTGCGCTCTTGAGTGTTGAACCCTGGGTCTGCCCCTGTGCCAACAAATGGTTCCGTTGTCGGGACATGAAACTGTGATTGTTGGGAATTAAGGAAGAATAAACTTTATGCAAAAGAAAGCTCTGTGCATAGATCTGTTTCCCTCGTGCGCAACTTTTTACTCGACCTGTGAAGCTTTGTGCCAGAAATAAGGTCAAATCTGAAGAAAGGAAGATCATATCCAAATAAAAGAAGCAAGATCTGAACGCTTTGTGCTCTAAGAAAAGTAAAAGTGGAAATTTCTGAAAGAAAGAAGTCAGATCTGCAGAAAGAGGTAAGATCTGTAAACTCCGTGTTCTAATAAAGGTAAGAATAGTCAAAAGTTTTTAGATCTGAAAGCTTTGCGCTCTGTAGAAGTAAGATAAGTGAAATTTTTTGTTTCTAAAGCATGGATCTAGGTATGTTTGATAGATTCTATCCTAGCTTAAAAACTAGGGCATTAATAGATGAAAGAAAGTTTGATATGAATATATCTGATAAGTATACTGATAGATATGTTATACCTATGCATAGAAAGAATGTTTGGACTAACAAGTGGATGCAGGATCCTAGAAAGAAATTTTTACAGGCTAGCTACCATGATCCTGGTGCGTAGTACAAAAGAATTTGGGGAACATTTAAACGAAAGAGAGGGTTAACCCTCTGTTACAGTTGCAGAATACCGAGACATCTTGCTAAGGAATGCCTTGGTGGAAGACCTAGTTGTCTCTGTTGCAAAGATTTGGACCATAAAGTGTTGGATTGCCATAGAATGATTGCTAATATTGAAAGAATGAATCTGAATGAAGAAAACCCTAAGGTAGATCCAAAAATAGTAGAAACTCAGAAGGAATTAGAAAATATATTGCTACAGATGAAATACACCTTGAATGATCACTGACATGTTAGGCTATCAGAGATCTTCAAAGAAAAGGAGCAAGTCAAAGCAAGAACAGGGGACTTCAACATTGACTGTATTCTTGATGAAGAAACACAAGTAAACATTATGTCAGAAAGAACTTGGGAAGCTATAGGAAAGCCTACCATGATCCCTTCCCTAGGAGGAACAAGTTTATTCATAGGAAAGTTGGTAAACCTATGTGGAAGGCTCGCCCAGATACCTATGACTGTCAATGGAACTTCGATAGAGGAAGACTTTGAGATTATTAAATTTGTTGAAGACATCGCCCCGTTCACCATGCTCAAAGGAAAACCTTGGATTGATAGAGAACAAGCCAGACGAAAACAAGAAGAAAAAGTTTTGGAACATAAGAAGCAAGAGTTAAAATACTTTATGACCAGAAGGATCGTGCACTTGATTGAAGAATAGAAGAGAAGATTGCAGATATTTAATACTAGCAACTTTGATGTTGAGGCTACGAGAACACTCAAGGATTCGTAGAAGATTGAGTTACCTATTTTTGATACAGAAGAAGTATTATATATGAACCCTAGGAAAGACTTTAAACAACACGAAGTAAATAAGACTGCAGAAGATAAGCATCAGAATGGTAAAATCATTACTGAGACGAAGCTCACTGGGAAGAAGGATAGAAAGTTAAGAAAGAAAAGGGATAATATTGTAAGGTTAGACAAGGTTCTAGAGGATACTTCGCAGATTTTTTTTTTTACAAAATTGGAACTTCGCCGAGATATCAGAACAATGACATAGAGTACTTCACCATGACGAAGCAATATAGCTGTTGGGGCCCATATATCCGTTCGAATTTCACTCCGAACGGGTAGAAAAGAAATAAAGGTTCGTCATCCATCCGTTTAAACGTGCCATAACAGGTTGAACATGAGTTAATAAAGGATCATAACCGTTGCCAACACACCGTTACTAAGTTTCCCTACTTAGTCCATCGTGCCACGCACCGAGAATACTTTTTGCTAAGTGATAATTTGAGCATGAAACCTGAGATTAACTCACCCTGAGATCATTTCCTTGTTCCCATACTATTCACTGTAGTCTCTGAATTCCTTTTGCACCCGAGCTAGCTGACCCAAGCTTGTATGTCAAATGAGCTCAGCGTTGCTGAGAAAATCATTGAAGAAGTTTTAATTGAATTAATGACCGAGAGAGTCATGTCGGAGAGAGGAATGTCTAAAAGTGTACAAGCATTTTCCTTGGGAGCATTTCTAGCCTCCCCCTCCACTGCTCGAGCAAGACCATCTCGACTGCCTTCGGAAAGACGATCTAAGCTCAGAAATGACTTTGCCACTGTGAAGATGATCCCAAGTAAGTTTCCTAAGTATATCCCACCACTAAGCGACACAGTGAATCGAGACATTGTACCCAGAGACTTTGACTATGCTGTGGTCATTGCGTACCTCCCGAAAGGTGCGCGCAGTTCGTCCTGACCAAGATAAGATTACAATGCTGAAATTTAGTGATTTTAACCTTGGAGATCGCAAGGTTTATAGTATGTTATCCCCACACAAGTACTTAAATATCACAAAAAGAAGGAACCCAAAGATTTTCCCTCAACAATGGACCCATAACCTCATGCAATCAACCCTTCTCAATGTAATGAAGATTCCTCATTTCGGGAGGCATCAAGAAGTGAATGCATGTGTCAGATTGTTGCTGTTCTGCTACCACGGAGGATACTTGTGGTTGGACCACCGCATCACCATGGATCCGATTCTGATCAATCAGATCACAGGGATAAATATGCAGGGCCCTGACTCGCACGAGTTTTACCCTGGAAAGACCGCAGATCGCGCTCTCACCCAGCGAATAAAAGACACATATGGCGATCTAGAGAAGGGCACACGAGGTTACAAGGTAGCCTCCATTGAGAATGCAATAGTATGCCTTGGTTTCCAGCTGATTACATGAACGTTAGTTCGCAAGAATAGACCCACACAGGTGACTGGATTTGTAGTTGACCTCGTAGGGAAGTGCACCGAGGGACTACAAATGAACTGGGCAAAGTAACTTGTAAATCGGCTAGAGCTTGACTACAGACAAGCGCAAGACCAAGGGTATGACTTCCACTTTAGTTGGTTGCTCATACTCATCACTTTCATCGCTTGGGAGCTACCAGAAGGTGCCACTTTTCCGGAGATTGAACCCTTCGAACCACTGGCCGCGAAGTTCTGTACGCCATGGTACTCAAGCGACATGAACAAGCAATGACAGTCTAATGCCATATTCCATGTTTATTACAACCAATTAAATAATGCAATCCAGTATACATTGCGCCTCACACCGAACACACTTCATAAGTTTAGAACTTTGATCAAATTCAGGGCAGACTTCCACTTCACCTATATCACAGCACGCGTGGATGAGCACAAACAACAACTCCAGTCGTACTATAAGTTGAAAGAAGAAGACTTGGAGAAGATTACCAAGGAATGGTCGACGAACCTCCTTGTTCTAGCAGACCCCACAGAGATGTCCAACATGGATATCCCTGAAGCTATGCCAGATACACCTGGACAGTGCCAAACTAAGAAGGATGTGGAAGTTCAAGATATCCATAGCACATCCATGAATACCACTTCGATCTCACCTGCGAAGGGAGGTGATGGTGAAGAACTAGGTGGCACAAAAGTTGAGAAAAACAAAGGCGAGGTTACTCCGCCTGGAGAGGAGGAGGATCCCTCTAAGAAAAGGAAGATTACCCCACCAAAGCCCTATTCCCAAAATAAAACTAAGGCCACCCAGACTACGTTCAAGACTACCTTTACACAGGACGAGTTTGACTTCTTGATCGCTGCGCTGAATGATGCCTCAGTAGAGATCGCATAAAAGAAAGAAGCGAAGTAGGAGGATATATTCAGTCGAATCAAGGGTGAATTTCAAGAAGTGCAGCAGGAACTCCAGTCCAGCAGAGCAGTTTCTACGACACCCTTGAAAATTGAAACAACATGAACAGGTGATGAGCTCACCCAATTATGCTAGATCACCGAGAAAGTTGAAGCCCGCCTTTGACGAGCTCAAGAAGACATAACAAAAACCACCCAGGATTTGGAACAAGTACAGAGCACACATATAGTACAACAGAGGAAGTCAGAACATGAAAATCTTGCCCTGGAAGCGAAGTGGGAGGAGGAAAAAGAATAGTTACAACAGAGCAAGGACCAGTTGCTAGTAGAGCAACTTGAAGTACAGGAAAGAGTTCAAAGTGCACTTCACTCTGTGATGGTCATTGAAGTGAAAATTGAAGAACGCATCCCAAAACAGGTGGCACAACTTGAAGAAGCAATCCAACAACTTTAGCAGTGCATTGCAGATCTGGAACTTCGTACCGTGCGTGAGACTCCACAAGAAGTAAGAGATTTGAGGGAAGCAACTACTCGTAGCGCAGTTGGCTGATTAAAAACCTTGGATTTGGAATGTAAGCAGTTGAGCACTAGAAGCGCCCAAACTTATGAGAACCTCACAAAGAACCTAGAATTGCAGACATTAGAAGCACAACTCCAAGAAGAAAAGTAGCATGCAGATACGCTACAGGCGCAGCTGAAGGCCTTGGTCCCAGTCAAGAGAATGAAGTGATTTCCAGAACAACGCACCGCCCAACAATAGGTACACATGCTGCAAAGTAAAGTGATGGAAGTCTCTCAATGACTTCAACCACTCCAAGAGAAAGCATGCCAACTATTCACTGAAGTTGAGAGCCAGGCAACCGAGCTTGAACAGATTGTCATCACTAAATAACAACGCATGGAAGGACCAATAAATGACGCAGTGATACAAGAGTTCATTGAGCAAGAGGTTGTTGCACTGTAGCAGGTTGAATTAGCTCGGGCCAAGCTTGAGACATTCAAAGTGGAGCTGATTAGAACATAGTGACTCAGGACGAGTCACAGGTGAGTGTTGGGGGCCTGTTGGCCCTTGACCAAGTTTTGAGGAACACTTGGTCATATTTGACCGTTTTTGGACATTGACACCCTGTCAAAGATGGAGCGCCAGGTGAAGCAGAGATCACGGGATCTCAGCCCACTTTGGGGCCCTTTTAGGCATTTGGGTTAATGTAATGGGAAAGGGATGTCGGCCCATGGGTTTTACCCATGTTTAGGCCTATGTTGTAAAGTATAAATAAGTAGATAGGAAATGTAAGAAGAGCCGATGGCTTAGTGCTAGTAATTAGATCTGTGTGATCGAATATAAATTCTCTATGCATGATTGTAAGAGGCTTGCAGAGCTGAGTGCAAGTGTTGTAAGTGTTGAGTGCACGGATTGTAAGAAGGCTCTGTGCTAGATGTACTCGGGAAAGGAGGATCTGGCGAGGTGCGCGTAGATCTCCTGTCCTATGCAGAGTATAAGTTAAGCTCTGTGCTGTAATCAGATTGACCAAAGCTAATAAAGAAGAAGAATAATTTATGGACGTAGCCCCAGGGTGGGGGTGAACCATGTAAACCTGTGTGTCATGCTTTGTGCTGTTGCTTCCTTGTGTTTTCACTATCTTGCTAAGTGCTATGCCATGATTAGATAGATTTGCTTATGCATTGTGATTCACTAGGTGTATATGAATAGTATATTTGATGTGTATGCAAATGCTTAGTGGTGATCTACTGGATTTAATATGTTTTGCTGTTGCTAAGCACTGAAATATATTATATCTGAACAAGTACTGCGATGTTTTGTCTTACCTGTGAAGTACAATAAGGGTGAATAAGTGATGAATGAACGATGCTAAGTGTTCTGTAAAGGATATAATCACAGATCTGTGTCCCAACTAAGGTTGTAGACACCTGAGTCTTGCAACCACCCCTGCCTCTACCTCGGGTGAGACTTCATCTGCTTCACAGGTGTTTCCTAAAGGGACGGTAGTTAGGGCTTTGTTGGTGCGCTCTTGAGCATTGAACCCTGGGTCTTCCCCCGTGCCAACAATGGCCATTCAACAATTCACACAACGTTTTCTCCTTTGCGATCTCTCCTCCTGGAAAAAAAAAAAGACCTTTTGAGAGTGAAGGTACAAGAAGAATTAGGGAGAGATGGGGCAATGGGAAGACCAATAGATCTGACCTTTAATTTCCCATTCCTTAGTCTTTTATCTCCTATTTTTTTATTTTATTTTAGTTAATTCGTGTTTTCTTCTCATTTATCTTGTTCCACCTTAATTTGGATTGCCTTTTACATAGTTACTAACCTTCCTTAATTATCGAATTACACTTGTAGGTACTGAGTCTTACAACCATTCAATTGTTTTGATGCATTTTGGATCATACCTCCCTATCGAGAGGATTTTCGGTCCCCAAATATTAGAGGAAACCAATCTAGATCAATGTGCCTTCTATACGATTCTTTAGAACATGGCTCTAACTATGGCTCTTGGCTATAAATTTGACTTTGGATCTAGCTCTAGCTACTAGCTCCGATTCCATATATGGCTCTGGCTTGTTTTCCCCTACAATGTGGAAGTGTGCTTAATGACTCTCAACTCTAATCAATCTCCAAGTCTAAACTCTTTCATTATAATTCATTCCCATCTTCAATGTGTAAGTATATTACATTATCATACTTGGAGACAATATATCTTGGAAGTCAATAAAGACCAAGTTGAATTCTAGTGTTCTTGTTCAGTGTGATCCCCAAAATCTATGCCATCACATAATAATTCCATAAGAGGACGTGTGTCTGTTTTCTTCTACTAGGAAAAATTTCTTTCCATCATGGAAAAAAATCTCTAATGTTGCAACATTCTGTCCTTGCAACAATGCCGCTTGAATGACCTCCTTGGTGTGCAATCATAACACCTTCTTCTTCCCAAAGAATTTGATGAATCCTACACCTATATGATTGTAGGTGACAATCATCAATAGGATATACTTTTGAGGACAAGGTAATGACTCAATATTTGGACAATACAAGGATGAAGGATTTTCATTGAACTCCTTGCACCAATATCTGATACATGTCCAAGAAGGGGAAATTCTTCTGAAAGGTTGTCAGGAGAAGTTGGAATGGTGAAACTTTGGTTGTTTGCATCAATCCACTTTTCTCTTTGATGGTGATGTAGACTTCCTATGTTTCCATCTCTCTTTGAACAACTTTTTCTCCTTGAGTTGGAGATGAAGTGAGTTTTTTTCTCTCTATTAGGATTCACTTTCCACACTCTTTTCTTGGTTGTGCAATTCCTGGGGAGAATCTTTGGATGAAGTCACCAACACTTTGTTTCCCAGTGTCCACTCAATTGGTAGTGGTGGAAAAAAATTCTTGTTGCTACTACATAGACTACTTGAGATACTCTTCCTCTCCATGTGCCTTTGAGTTCATTGTTAGATTGGGGAAGTCTTCTTTCCATTCCTCCTCTAAAAAATTATGGATTGTCGAATGTGGCTTGCTTCTCCCAACAAGATGCCACTTGATGGTATTTATTCCCATAGAATGAACATACCTTTGAGTACCAACAATTGGTAGTTTTATGGAATTTCTTCTTGCAATAGAGACAAATGAGGAATGTCTTATTTGATTCAAGCCTCTTTGTCTTCTATCTCCATCTTTGCCTAGATGATTAGGTTGCCACTCCTAAGTGTTGGAGTAGGGTGAGTATTTTCAATTTCTTTATTGCCTCCCTTCTACAATTAACCATAAGAAGGATGGAGTGGTAGTGTGTTTCCACCTTTATTTGTTGCTTCTCTTCCTTCCGATGAGAAGGAAAATTCTTCCATGTCGTTTTCCTTCAAAAATGCGGTCTTTTTGTACATGGAATTTTCATTTCCTCCATCGAAGCCTAAGCATTAATTATCGACCCTCAATTCAGATACACCAGGGCTTAGGACACATTGTCTTCTCTTGCCTAACCCTTGTCCATCATATCCCATCTTCCTTAGTAACTTGGAACCAATTCCTCTTGTATTCTTTTCAAATTAACCAAAATGTTCTTGAGAAATTTCTAAGGAAGGTGATATTACTAGAGTTGTCTCAGTCGTGGTGCTAGATTAAACAATGGAAATAGAAGGTGTCTTTAATTCTCGATGATCTTTGAAAAATTCCTATAGATTTTCTAATGCTTCTTCCTGCAGTGACCCATAATGTGAGTGAGCTATGCTCTTTCCATATATCCAACTAAATGAACTTCTCTCCCAGTTTTATAAGCCAAGATTTTCTCTTGTCCCAGTTTTCCATAACCATGGTGAGGGAGTCTTGGCATTCAACAAATTTATACTCTAGCATTGGCAGTAGTCTTGTTGAGATCTCAAGGTTATTCTCCATCTCCTCCATCCTCTAGTTAAACATTTGGGCTTGTTCCTTCTCTCCTTGAAGCTGAACATTGATGGCCTATAGGCCTTCCAACCTCTCTCTATTTTCTTTAGCCATGCTAGGTTTGCAAGGTTCTAATATCCACTCCATGGTCAAGGATTCAACTTCTATGATACAATATGATATGTAAATGAGGGTATTATATCCCGCTTGATTCACCAACATGGATACTTTGTAGTAATGATACTTGGTCTTTAAAATATTTATTCAAGGTTGTTTACCAAGATTATATATCTTTTGTGAAACTTGGAACAATAGTCAACCTTTTTGTGGGTGGGAAATCCCTCCTATGGACTAGCACTAGGGGTTTTATCATGCATGCATAAAAGACCTAAAGATTCCTACTTTCTACCGTCATCCCGTACCTAATCCCCATTATTCTTAAACAAATACGTAGTTAAGAAGATCAAGTGAACATACCTTATTTCAGTCGTTTTATATCGATCCCTCTTCATGCTTGGTCGCTCTTTGAATGCAACTCTCCTCCCAAGGATGACCTATATTCATAAAAGACAAACAAAGAACTCCACATGCATTTGATCTATAGATTAATGGGTTAGAGATTTAATTGACATGTACGCAATAAACAATGAAAACCTCATATGGCGAGACAGGAAAAGTACTTCTTTATTATTAACTTCACTAAAGAAACTTACAATGAAGAAGCTGACCACTGCTCCATGAACCTGGTCTTGGGCTCCTCTTCAACTGTCCTCCAACTGCTTTGCTCTATAATTCTCTTTGCACAAGGATGGCTAAAGGTTGGGACAAGGGGAATTCTCAATTGGGTATAGTCTCTTTACTATAATTCTCCTCCTCCAAATGGGACCCCTAACCCTTCTTTTATAGGCTATAAGAAGCTAGGTATTTGGTCGAATTTCTGGCCATGCATGGCTGAAAGGTTTAGTTAACTTACACAAAGCTGTTTGTTCTGTCAACACATTTCCTTTTTTCGTGATTTTGTAGGTACGCACGAGCTATCTTGGGTCAGCTAGCGTGTACACGCGTGCAGTAATGGAGTAGGGCGCGTGGGCCTTTATAAAAGGGGTTTTTAAGAACAGTTGTTCAATAGTGTTTTGGCAAAGAAGGAATCTGAGAAGGCCTGATGCCAGGTAAGCATGTCTGGTGAAAATTAGGGTTGTAACAGATTCCCCCTAATGTGTGAGGTCAGAAGAGCATCTGATGGCCGAAATACATTAACAATCTTCACCGATGTGCCGAACAAGTGAGCCCAGGGACTAGAAATCGGAAGGTGCCGTCTGCAAAATAATAATTGTCTCACTGAGGCGGGCATACCCATGCTCGGGATAAAATAAAATCATGGCTACCAATCAAATACACTATAGATCCATGTCATATAACTATATAAAGTGTAGCCGCGAGAAATACACACCAGAGCTACATCTCGAAATAAAAAAGATATACGTGTAGAGTATCCATCTTCTAGAAGATGATAAGGCCTGATGGCTGGAGATGAGGTCTTCAGAGCTCGAGCAACAACTTCAAAATCTTCAAAACTCGGGTAGGAGTGTAATATGAGTGTATGAATTCACTACCTAGAGGTCTTCGATGGCTCGTTGGTCATGGACTAGAGAATCTTGATGATCAGACTGAAGGCTTCATTGATTTCGAACAAAGACTTGATTGGATGTTCAGGATGGTCGAGCATGAGGGAAAGAGACAAACTGCAGAGGGGCCGACTCAGTCTTGGTAAAAACTTCCCTTGGACAATAGCACGACAACTGATGAGACGCAGACAACATGGAATTAACATAAGTTTATGAGGCAGGAGGCAACACAAACTCTCCATATGTTTGGAAGAATAACCAAACGGAGGAGGACACATCTCTATGTAGTGAGAAACAACTTCCTAAGGTCGTATTAAATCCTAGAGTTTGACGAACAATTGGACAAATGTGATTTATCCAAGGGCGACTCATTATGCTGCCAATAAAGAAAATACTTTTCCCTTCCTTTTTTTGGGGTACATTTGATTTTTTTGTCTTTTTCAATAATTTTGGACAAAGAATAAAAGAATGTTATGTTAAAAAGGAGGAATGAGTGTTGCAAACATACAAGTTCAAGTCACAGGGACAAGACTGATGTTCAAAGTAAGGACACTTAGGAAAAATCCTCCAGGGTCCAAAGGTGTCAAGACGTAGAGGCAAAGTGCTTCAGGGATTTTATATAAGGCATGCTTTAGATGGTTCTGTTGAGAGGAACATGGAGTCGGCATTAGGCCAAAGACGTGGGTATGCAAATGCGATTAATAAAACACACAATGGTAACGTCCTTCAATGTGAGTTTAACGAGCCCAGAGAAGGTAAGCTTGGTGGTTTTTCATATTTAGAGAGTCTGAAAAAATGAAAAAGGAGACTCCACTGGGGTACCTTTTTTGAAGGTAGTCTAGTTGGTTCGAAAAAGGGGTAAACTAGCACCGAAAAGACGTCTATTCAAAACCATTTTAACGA
>SNQJ01S0054496.1:44828-73321 GCA_010110895.2 Picea sitchensis | reverse complement strand
AGGGGTTCCTTTTTCGTACATTTAGTCCCTCATGCCCGAAAAAGGGTTACAATGATACGTGAGAGTACTCTTCTAGAGAACTGAAGTTCCTTAGAGTATACCTTTGTTCGTATAGTTGACCATCCGGACCGAAAAAGGGGTAAACTACCGTTGGATAGACGTGACTTCAAATTGCAGTTTAACGAGCATGAAAGGCCACAAGATTGCTTGACAATCTTTTCATGTTTAGAGGGTCTGAAAAGGGCTTAAAAGAAGACCCGTGTAAGGAGCGTTCTTCTGGACCAATTTAACGAGTGTGAAGAAACAAGGTCACTCAACAATATTTTCATCTTTAGGGAGTCTGGAAAGGGCTTAAAGAAGACTCCATGGGGTCTACAACTCATGTATGAAACTGGTTCAGGTAGAGCCCGCTACTAGGCTCAGACCAAGAGTCTCTTCGATAGTCAACTTGGGAAGTCTCCCAAAAGGGAAGAAACCACAAACCATGGTGTAAGTCCTCCTGCGGGATAGAAATCGTAGTCATGGCTTCAAGGATAACCTCATTTGAAGGCAATTCAAAATCCGAGAAATCACGCAAATGAGGGTCGACAGTCCCAAAGGGTGAAGTAAACTGACCATACTCCATATGACGATGGAGGTTCTGGCGCAGGGTTGGCAGAGTCTATCAACAAAGAATCATGATCACGAGGGCTTGAGGATATACTAACAACGAGATCAGACTCAGAAAGATACTCAAGCCCACTTGGACCAAGAGGGAGAAGCAAGGGCTCCCATGCCCCCATTGGATACACCAATGGATCAATTGCTGATTCCAAGTCTCGAGAAGGAAAACAAGATTTCACAGGTTCCTTCTCATAAGCAATTGAACACCGAGGATAAGATGCCACATAATTAACCCATGGCGGGGTAGAGTCTAGACGAATGCTAGGAACATATAAAGGGGTAGTCTGAAATAATGCTGAATTAGGATGGTGATTATAAGATGCCTAGTCGATAGTGGCAATGCTTCCATTATGAGGTAAATGCATCACCTGGAAGAGCATAGACACCACAACATTCATAGCATATACATAATCACGCCCGGGAAGCATATTGAAATCTAACGGGCCTTGCACCACTATAACATCAACAAGGACAATCTTCCCACCTAAAGATATAGGTAACTGAGGAAGAATCCCCAAACATTCACTAGAACGTCTATCAAAATCCAACAACTCATGTGAAGCAGACACAATCTTGGGAGATCCCAAGACTTTCCAAACTGAGGAGGATAAAATACTTGCGGAGGCTCCTTCATCCACAATACATCGATAAATGTTTGTTGAATTAACTTCAACCCTTATTTGAAAAGGTGCAGCAGAAGGAAGATGAGGCTCAACAAGGTCATTCCAATCAAAGGAAACCATCCTAGGGCTTGGAGGGAGTGTGCTCGGAATGAGCAAAATGCCCCCTTGTTCTGAAAGTATTGAACCAAAAATGCTAAAAACATAGTTCGTAGACACGTCACTCCCCAAAAGAAGAGTGGGATCATTCGATGACTGCATCGGCATGACCACTTTCGCAACTAATCGCTTAATAGGCTAGGGGACTACATGGTCTAAATGCACCTCACCCCGTAAAAGAGGAGTGGGATCAGCCGATGACTGCATCGGCATGACCACTTTTGCAACCAATGGATGAATAGGCTGCGAGACTACATGGTCTAAAGGCACCTCACCCCCGAAAAGAGGAGTGGGATCAGCCGACGACTGCATCGGCATGATCACTTTCTCAGCCATTGGTTGAATAGGCTAAGAGACTACATGGTCTAAAGGCACCTCACCCCCCAAAAGAGGAGTGGGATCAGATGACGACTGCATCGGCATGACCACTTTCTTAGCCAATGGCTGAATAGGTTGAGAGACTACATGGTCTAAAGGCACCTCACCCCTCAAAAGAGGAGTGGGATCAGTCGATGATTGCATCGGCGTGATCACTTTCTCAACCAATGGTTGAGTAGACTACGAGGAAACCTCAAAAGACTTAGAATGAGAAGATCTTGCAGACAGGGACCACAATCTTTGTACCTCTGGAATGCCAGGGAACAAATGAGTAAGGTGATCTCCCTTGCAAAGCTTACAAGGGAACTTAGGTTTACATCCTATCCGTCTAGGTTTCTCAATAGAATTAATGCCCCCAACATGACTAACAATGGTTTGTTGCACATATCCAACATTACTTGCAGAGGTTAGTGATGGGTCGATAACATGACTTGCAAAGGCTACATACCTATTACTAGTATGACTAGCAGTGACTGGACTTTTCCCCCCAGCATGACTTGCAGAGGGTGGGTGTGTGCCCCCAAAATAACTTGCAGAGGCTGGGTTTTGGTCTTCAACGTGACTTGCAGAGGTTTTCGACCTATCTCCAACATGACTCGTAGAGTTTGGTGATTTCTTCTTCCTATTCTTTCTCTTTCTATTTTGTTTAGACTTCTGGTTACTAGTAACTGTACTTTCACCAGAGGTGGGAGAAGGAGGAGGAGAAGACTTTGCTGACGAAGAAACATCAACAGGGTGCCCATGACATAAAGTTCTTAACTGAGAAGCATCAAGAGCATTTGGGACATTTGGAATGGTACCCAACCAAACCGGTAATCCCACATTCAACCCAGGAATGTACAATGTGGACATCAAAGGGACACCAACATTTCCGAAGAAGGGAAAAGCACAAGAATCCCCTTGCGAAGGGGTTCCTTGGTTGGTATCATCAGGAACTTTAGCCATGAAGATCTTATGCACAGTTTCTCCCCTGGCAGTATCGTTCAAGTCCGTAAAAGTCTCACACACTAACTCTGGCGAACCAATGGTATCAAAACAACGCCTATAATGAGGCGCCTCCACATTTCTAAGACGAAGACCAAAAAGTCCTCACGACCGGCGGAGTGGGCGGTCTACCACCCTAGGTCAGAAACCCAAAACAATGAATGACTAACTCACTATGGAAAACTAGGGAGCACAGAGCACACACTAGAAAAACTCCTAAAGGAAAATAAAGCAAACGACTAACTAGTTGGAAGAACAGTTACACCAACCAACACTAGAGAAACTTACTGGTGCAAGTGCAACTCGAATATGGAAGCACCCTCTGGGTTTACTCTGAAAAGTGTGGCCTGATGTCTGCCCTAGGTACCGCGGTATACCCCCGCAGGCACATGTGTAAGTCCCTAGAATAAAGGCAACTAAGTTGCCATGTCGCGAACAGTCACCAGGTGGGTACAGTCGACAGTCGGGTAGACCACAATGAGCAGGCTATCAAGCCCAAAACCTATCAAGGGTATCAAAAGGAAGTGGTACAAAATACAAATGAGGACCTCGAACGGATTCGAGACCCACGAAGTTCTGTGGCAAATGCAATCAACAGAATCCCAAGACAAGCCCTCTATATGTGTTCTCCACTACGATTGGTCCGACTTTGGAGGGGTTATCTCGGCTACATTTCCGCACGTGACCTCGTGTTTAGCCCCTGTGTTAGAGGGGGGTCCCGGATAACTTCCATGATACTGGACTTTAAGACTCCCTAACTCAGACTCCAATGTTTGATTCAATGGCCTTGAAGAGTTTCCTCTCCAACCTAATTCAAGTCCCTAACCCTAAACTAGTTGGTTGACCCTACAAACATAAAAAGTCTAATTAATTTTAGATTAGCATTCTTTTTAAGGCTTGATTTACTCAAAAGGGGTACGGTAGTGCAACTGATGTTGTTAAGGCTCTTGCGAAAAATGATGAAACCTATATGAACACTGGCAAAGAATGATTATATTTCTTATTTTTTTCTTTTTGAAATGCTTTTAAGATGAGAAGAAAACACAACACTATGCTAATTTCTTTTTCTTTTTCAAATAACAATGCAAAGCCAATGCCAAGAAAGAAAGAGACCTAACAAGCTAATTTTTTTTATATTTTCTTCCAATCAAAGCAGAAATAACAAAAGATTCTAAAAGAAATTGATGAATGCACGATTCATGGCCATTTTGAAAGATTTTTTTCAAAATGCAACTCATTTTTCTTAAAATTTCAAGCTAAAAATAAGTTAAAAAAGCTAGGAAACACAAGAAATATTTCAATGAAAAATCAATCTATAATAGAGTCCAAACCTAGGCTAAGCTACTATGACAGAGACCCAAAAAACCTGAGAGGTATAACTCTTGACAAAGGAAAGGATGACTGCCTCACCTTAAACAAAAATTTTCTCCACAGGCACGCTGCTGACAGTTCAATAGCAAGTGTGTGCATGTGAGCTATGTAAAGTCAGGGCACTTGTACAGGCGTGTAGACCTTATACAAGCTGCGTGTACTTTTTAAACTCTAAAAAATAAAAGGACAAGCAATCAAGCCCAGATAGAGATTGCTGGTACTGAGAACCAGAATTTCTTGAAGACTCAAATACTTACTTTGACAAAAAAATTAAAACAATTCAAGGAAAACTTCATAGAACAAACCAATCTGAGGTGAAACCTAAGCTATAGACTGCAAACAACAAAGACTAGAATGAGTTTCAGAAAACCCCTGAGAAGGATTATTTCTGACAGGGGAGAGGATAACTGCCTCTCTAAAAGAAATTTTCTGGAATCATACACGCGACTGACACATCCTCAGCTAGCGTGTACATGCGGGATGTGGGAAGGTAGGGCACGAGTACACGCGTGCAGGCCTTATACAGGCCATGTGTACCTCTGTGTGTCTCGAAAAAAAAAAATGCAGTCAAGCAAAGAAATAGAGATAATTGGTATGGAATACCAGAATCTCTGTTAGCTTAGACTTTTCAAAAACTTTAAAAACAAGAAATGAAACCAGTTCTTAAAAATACCCAAGAAAAAGCATTCCCAGAAACCGTAGAGATCCCCAGTATGGTCGCCAATTCTGTTGTGGGTGGGAAATCCCTCCTACGGACTAGCACTAAGGGATTTATCATGCATGTAGAAAATACCTAAAGATTCCTACTTTCTACCGTCATCCCGGACCTAATCCCCATTATTCTTAAACAAATACGTAGTTAAGAATATCAAGTGAACATACCTTATTTCAGGCGTTTGATATCGATCTCTCTTCACTCTTGGTCGCTCTTTGACTGCAACTCGCCTCCCAAGGATGACCTGCATTCATAAAAGACAAACAAAGAACTCCACATGCATTTGATCTATAGATTAATGGGTTAGAGATTTAATCGACATGTACGCAATAAAAAATGAAAACCTCATATGGCGGGATGGGAAGAGTACTTCTTTATTATTAACTTCACTAAAGAAACTTACAATGATGAAGCTAACCACTGCTCCACGAACCTGGTCCTGGGATCCTCTTCAACTGTCTTCCAATTGCTTTTCTCTATACTTCTCTTTGCACAAGGATGGCTAAAGGTTGGGACAAAGAGAATGCTCAATTGGGTATAGTCTCTTTACTATGATTCTCTTCCTCCAAATGGGACCCCTAACCCTTCTTTTATAGGCTAGAAGAAGCTAGGTATTTGGTCGAATTTCCGGCCATGCATGGTCGAAAGGTTTAGTTAACTTACCCAAAGCTGTGTGTTCCGTCAACAACTTTCCTTTTTTCGTGCTTTTGTAGGTACACACGGGCTGTCTTGGGTCAGCTAGCTTGTACACACATGCATTAATGGAGCAGGGCGCGTGGGCCTTTATAAAAGGGGTTTTTAAGAATAGTTGTTCAATAGTGTTTTGAAAAAGAAGGAATATGAGATAGCCTGATGCCAGGTAAGCATGTCTAGTGCAAATTAGGGTTATAACAAACCTTTGAATTTGTCTATGCATAAATCTATCTATGATTCAATCCATTTTCTTATTTCCCTTTGTGGTTTTCCTAGCTCATTTGAAGTAACATAGAAATCATAAAGAAGAAGAACCATATCCACAATTAGGAAAACATATATATCACCCCGAGAAAGGTCAATGTTGTCTTCAATGGAATATTTGGATAAGCACAAGGAAACACATATATCAATATGCAATAGCTTCCAAAACGAAGTGCCCAGGTCCTAATTCTACTTACACTAGGAACTTTAAAAATCCATCCAAAAATTAACCAATATCTACATACTACTCCAATATGAATCAAGGAAAGGGATAGTAATGCTCAAAGACAATATTTCCTAACAATAATTAAGAGCAGAAATGCCTTGGAAGAATATATCTCTAGCAGTAATATGAAGACAAGTGTTTCCTTCAATTGCAACATTATCCAACATTCACACACACACACACACACACATATTCATGTGCACATTTAAACCAACAATCAAATGAAAAAATTATTTTACTTATCTACAATAGATTTATTGGGCATTGTCATAATGCCTCCAACCATTTTAATATTCCTTGAGTTGACCCAATGATCTAATTGGACATTTTTACGAACCCAACACTTTACACAATACAATTCTCAACTAAGATAGTTTTCATAGGAGTTCAAATGCAAAAATAATTATCTGGAATGATAGAAGTACCATCCACTTACCAAGGAACAAAAATTCCCTCCACATAATCATATTTCAAACATTAATATGACTTTTCATACATTCAGAGGAGGACCATCAAACAAAAAATGGGAAACTATCGGCCATCACATTTTATTGAGCGTAGGACATTCCATTGCTAATGGGAGTAGCATTACATAGTTAAGTTCTTATAAAGATATTTGGTCACTTTCTAGCTTAACTCAACATATGACCAAAAGAGAGGATACTCATCTATCCTAGATGGGTATGGCCTAATTAGTGATGTGTTTAGTATGTGCAAGGGGAATATGACCGAGAGTGTGACCCAACTAATACAAAATAACCACTTGAGGATTAAATATAAGTTTGGCACATTCAATAACCCATTAGATAACAACCAAATGATACAAGGAAGGCATACGGTCCTTAGGCACAAACTCAATGGTCTGGAACAAAGACAAGTTGCTAATTATAGAAGACTGAGAATACAAATTATCTAGGGAAGTGCAATATATATTTTAACACAACCATTGATTTCTTTTGGTCAAATAAGTGGACGCTCTGAACCTCTTGTTATTGCAGGATTTGGGTCTGGGTAAGGTCCCTTATAACTTCATCCATTTTTTATCCCTTGAAATATTTGTGTCAAGGGATGGTTCAACCTCAATCTTAGAGGAAATAAAAGGTTCAACCTTATAGGAGGAAATATTATCCGCAATCCTTGTAGCTAACTCTTTGTCTTCTTCAAGAGTCTTTCGGGTCTTGTCTTGGAGTATGAAACAAAAATGTTTAGGGAAGGCCTTGGTACAAAGGTAAAGAAGATGTTCTCTTCTAGGGAAAACATTGTTAGGAATTCATTGAAGCAACTCCTCAAATATGATGTTAAAGTCTCTGAAAATTTCATTCTCTTCCTTTCTTATATCAATGAGTTGCTGCAACAATGTTTTAGGGTGTTCTCTAGTGCCCCATATCTTCAAGGATGTCTCCTATAATTGATCCATGGTCTTGATAATTTTTTTAGGGAAACCATTGTACCATCTTCTGGCATCATCAACAAAAGTGGAGGATAAAAGTTTCATCACAACATGCTCTGCATCATCACTCATGAGGTTAAGTTGAAAAAAGGCCCAAAATTTTCTTAGGTGCTCTTCAACAATAGTCACATCATTACCCAAAAACATGGGAAATCATTTTCCATACTTTGGAGGTATGTCACAAGGGTACCCTGGGATTCTACTCATGTCCAAGGGTACACAATTATTTTAGGTTCCCATTTTGAAGAAGCCATGGGGGAAATGGGTTGGTTACTATAATGATGTCCTGCACGAGTTTTCATTTTTGGAGTTTCCATATGATTAATCAAATAATATCATCAAAGGTAAGGTAAGGGAACTACCCTTAGTGGAGTCATCAGGTAAACTTGTAAGATAATAGATTTAGTAGAAGTTTACCAAAGATAAGTTGTTTTGGAGAATGAATCAATCCTCCCTGACAACGATGCTAAAATGTTGTTGGAGGATTTTTACTTATGCAAATCCCAACACAAGACTCCAAAATCTTGCATAACTATGGAAGAACCTACTACTGTCACCTTAGTAAGGACTTCCCTCATTTTAGTGATGGAAGATGTCCACCACAAGGGAGTCTTCCCTAGTGACCTCAAGGGATCAAATAACAAGTATAGTAGTCAAGCCTATGACCCCTTGTCTTGATCACCATATGATTGGTCTAGGACACGAAAAATAAGAGGCTTGGAGATGATTTGAGTACTTAACTAGAACAAGAATACTTTGCAACATATATGTAACAATTTCCAAGCTAAAGTATGAAAAACTAACCTCTTAGGACACTAGACAAGATAAGTTGCAATGGATGATACAAATTTGCAGCAGTAAACAATTATATGACAACAATAAATGATTTGTAAAAGAAACAATAATTAGTGCTCAGAAATGAAACAACTGACCATGAAAACTTAACATACATCAACTAGAATATTATCCAATTGTTAGATGCTATTTCTGAGTAAGTTGAGCCACCAAAATATGAGTGAATGCAACAAATTAAAGTGTTTTTAGATGGTTGTAGCAATTTTTTTATAACAACAACAAGAAACTTAGTGAATTTTCCAATGTTAGTGTTAGTGAAGTCAATAGAAATCTTTAGAGAGTTGAAAGGGAGAGTTCATCAATCAATTCACCATGATAATTCTTTTTAGATTAGTGCCTTTTAGGGTATGAAGTCTTCAAATGTGACTAAACTTGAAGGTTGATCTATTTGCAACCAAGAGGTAGGATCTAAACCCTAAGGTGCAAGCACATTTTGGCATTAAGTATTATATATTAAGGAGAATAACTTCTAGGGTGCAAGCACATTTGGGTCCTAGAAACCATTTCTCCATTCTTGTAGCGTCAACTAGGCCAAGATCAATTATATAGGGATAAAATCCTAAAGTGATATCACTTTAGGGATTCAAGGTTCTAACCATAGCAAGGAAAATTCAAAAATTATAAATAGATATCACCTTGTGAGAGGAACAAGAACTTATGTTCCTCTCTTAGGGTTTCAATAAAAAGATTTCTTGCAACAAAATAACAATTTCACCATGAACATTAATAGTACAAACAATAACTATAGAAATTCACTTCATCCAAGAAACCAATATATTTTCATCATAATTGTAGAAATATCCATCCAAAATCAGCAAGAACCATCCATAAAATACCTTCTAAGCATAGAACATGAGAGAGAAGAGCTAGTTACCCATATAGGGAAAAATTTTCAGAAGTTGTAGTCGCACAAAGGTGAGAAGTCATGATGATAAAATTAAAGTGAGGTTTATCATTATTATATGAGGCTAACCTCACATATTTGTCCACATAATTTGTCAACAACAAAATACAAGTGGGGCCGACCCCTCATTTGACCTTTACAAATGCTAAAAGTGCAAAAATAAATCAAAATATGCCACACGTGTGAGACATCAAGGCTAGGTAAGGTGATTTCAAGCCTCCAAAGGATAAGGTATGGCCTCCAAAGGACACATGGCATCCTCCAAGGTGAAACCAAGTCTAGTGGGGTGTCTCCTCATCCAAGTTAATGTAAAATCATCTCAGGTACCCATCCATCCATCAAACCCTTGCCATATCAAACCCTAGAAGGTGACATCATCACCATAACAAGGAAATCATGCATGATCTAAGGCCAAATTCTAGGCTCTGGGGAGTTGCATGTGATCTTTTCACCGTCTCTAATTGTTTGTTTCTATAATGTCCCTGACCCTAGTGAAAAATAATTCTTGGGGTACTCTGCAGAGCTTGTGGGGCTTCCATCCCATATGTTTGCTACAATAAATGGATATGCTCAAACCAAGACAATTTTTCCATCGTGCAAGGTTCTAAGACTACGAGAGCCACTATCTAAGGGTGGTGGGTCATTTGATGACCCAATGTTCTCCATAACACATGCCTAGGTGTTGTAATAAATGCAACATGTTCTGGGTATAAACCTAGGACATCCCTCAAAGAACTATGTCAGGGCCATCCAAAACAAATAAAAGTATAAAACATGGTTAGCCAAAGTTCACAAGAAACATCAGTCCTTAAAACTTGCAAATTAAGATGCAACTTAAGATATAATTCATGTAAAAAAATTCACCCTAGTATCCCCTTCAAGCATCACACCAGACCAAGGCCCCATATGAGTTACCAAGTTTAAATATGGGAGGGCCTTCATCCAACCCTATTAGGTGTGCCACCTAGACATGAACTAAAATAACCTAGGTAGAGGGATAGGTCCGAGTGGAAAGGGGAAGTAAAAACCCTTCAAGATTAAATTTTAAAGTGATATGGTTTTAGGGATTAATTCATGTCTAAGGGTGTCATTGAATCCATTTATATGAGTGACATTGTGGAGGGTGCACTTTCTCTTGAGTTACCCCATATTTATGTGCTATTTTTTCCAATCTCCCTTATTTTAATTTTTCTAAGTCTTGCTTTATTATATATTTGCAAGTCCCCTTTGTAAGGTTTCAAGCCATTAGGATTTCATTTTTGGGACCGGAGCTCAAGTTTGGACCATATTTTGTTGGTCCTCTTTGCTATCATTCCTTTATTTATTTAGCCTCATTTTCTTATTCTTTTCATAGTAGCTGCGAAACAACCTCTAGGCCTTCAACCCCTCTTCTCATGAGAGAATGGACCATGACCCATTACTGAAGTTCAGTACACTATTAGAGGATCCAGGGTGGATAATGTTAATTATGGAGAGGAACATAATTTTACCCTTGAGAGGCCCCCCTAGTAGTACCCCTTTTCTTTATGGCAATGATAACATGGGACTAGGTAAAAAAAGATGACCACCAAGGTGAAACAAGGAAATTGACACAATTTCCCAAACCAGTGATCCATTATCCTACTTCAACCAAATATCCTCATTCACATGCCTGGAAAATTAAGCATAAGACTTTGCATGAAAGAAGGAATAACATACCTCATGGTGACGATGGCTTACCATCTCCCATACTTTGGGTTGCTTGAATGTGATGAGATTTGGTTGAAATGTAAATGTAAAGCTGAATGAGGGGGGCTGTTGGGCTACCATCTGTGGACATGCCAATGATCATCATGGTCATTATAATTTTCTCCATTGCGGGCCATGAGACATGATATCCTCTAGTTACTCCTAGGCATGGGGGGTAATACCTATTATTAATTGAATTTCAATATTGTTATATGTAACAAAGAATCACTGTCTCTATGTGGTATCACTAGTGTAACTATGGACATGTGCATTGTCCCAATTAAAACATGGATATTGGTATTATAATCAATACCAATCCTCTCTCCAACCACCGAGTCTTATTCACTTACTCATCACACAACCATAAATTGAGTAGAGTAATAAAAAATGTTTTACTTGTTGTGGACACTAATTGATATAGAAAAGATTAAGAATATCACAAATATTTAATCCTAGAACTGAAGCCATTACACAAAAAAAAAAACACTTCATAAGAAAAATATTCTACCTTGGAAACCCAAATGGAAAATATAACTTCAAATGATTGCTCAAATTTCATTTTGAAAATCTCTAGTTTACAATGCAATTCATGGTTCTATGGCCATTCAACAATTCACACAACTCCTCCTTTTCATTCTCTCCTTGTAGGAAGAAAAAGATCGTTTGAGGGTAAAAGTAAAAAAAGAGGTAGAGAGAGATGGGGTAATGGGAAGGCTAGTAGGCCCAACCTTTCATTTCCTATTCCTTAGTATTCTCTCTCTCTCTCTCTCTAATTAATTCATGTTTCCTTCTCCTTTGTCGTATTCTACCTTAATTTACATTGTCTTTTACATAGTTATTAACCTTCCTTAATTGTTGAATTACACTTGTAGGTACTGTGCCTTACAACCATTCACTTGTTCAGATACACTTCATAACAAAAATAGAATGAATCAACACACTTATCAAAATTGATCAGAACGGTCTTTTGTAGAAGGGGATCATATTTTTCTTTAGCTTTAAACCTATAAATAAGCATCACTAAAAGATAAAATCTCTATGAAATTAGCACCAAAGTTCTATGGACTCTATCAGATCATCCAGTGCATTGGACAAGTGACCTACGAGATGGCTCTTCTATCCCACTCCAAGATTCATCTAGTATTTCACGTGTCTTGTCCGAACAAGGTCATGAGATAGAATTTAAAGGTACAAACTATATTACTTGGAGATGATGAAGAAGGATCCATTTGTCTCCAACTGGAAGAAGAATTGGAAACCCGAGAGTGTCAATTTCACCATCACATGGTTCAATAAGTACTAATCCAATGGAAGGATATGTAACCAGAGGATTCCACATGGGAACCAATAATATTTCTGTAGCAATTTTCTTACTTCCAGCCTTGAGGAAAATGTTACTTTTGAAAGGGGAGGGCATGTTAGGGTCCTACCCTAACCTGCCTACTTTAGGCTATCTAAGAGTTAGTCAATTGTTGAAAGCAACCTTCCTCTTTGAATAAGTCCTAATAGATAGTAGTAGATAGTTATTTAATGTAAAAGGGTCCACCTTATAAGGACCACTAGGTAGATGGTACTCATTAATGATGCAACCACAAGTAGTTAGGGTTTTACTATTGAGAATATATTTAAAGTGATATGAGGCTATATATTTTTTTGTGTATTGTTGTATTTGGAGATTTGTGTTGATAATGAGAGGGGGGTGAATCAGTATCAAGTACAATTTAAAACCTTTTCAACTTATACTTAAACCATTCAACTATATCCAATGAGAAAGGAACAATAGTATAAGAGTTACACCAATACACCACAATACACCATGCACAATATATGAGAAATAATGTGTAAGGGTCCACCTTATAAGGACCACTAGGTGGATGGTACTCATTAATGATGGGACAACAACAAGTAGTTAGGGTTTTACTATTGAGAATATATTTAAAGTGATATGAGGCTATATATTTTTTTGTGTATTATTGTATTTGGAGATTTGAAGTTGATACGAGAGGGGGGGTGAATCAAGATTTCAAGTACACCCTCGAAACCTTTTCAACTTATACTTAAACCATTCAACTATATCCAATGAGAAAGGAACAATAGTATAAGAGTTACACCAATACACCACAATACACCATGCACAATATATGAGAAATAATCAATAGTTATTGTTCAAGGGAAGTAATGACTTCAAAGGTAGCATGTATTCCAAATGTAAAAGGAGTGATAAACCTCCAAGAGGAAGATATTAACTCAATATCAAGAGATATTATTTGAACTTCCATCCTTTGCCCCTTCCTTCCACCTAAAAAATATATGAGATAATAAACTTTATTAAATCATCACCATCAACCAATCATCACATGTAAACCTCAAAAATGCTTCGAGACTTCTTCAATTTATGAAATTATTCACTATTGGAAAATTATCCTACACAGAATAATATTACTCAATGTATTCCTCTGAAACTCCTCCAATTTTCACTCCTGAATCCTCCCCAAAAGAGGTTATAGAAAAGAATGGTAGACTTTTATTCAATTCTGGTCTATTAAGGAGAGGGAACTTGCAGGTTCCCACTAATAATTTACATCTGATTCTGAAACTCATAAACAAGAAATTACACCGCACTATTTCCAATGAAATTTGTTCCACTTCATTTGGATTCTCATGAAGAAGTTATGACTGCTTTTACCCAGTAACACCTGCTTATTGACTAGCTTCAGATCATCACAAACCCTATCTTCCACAGAGTGTATATCCATAATTATGTGAGAATCAAGAGCTGAAATTTTTACCGCAGGTACCTTGATATGTACTCTCACTACCATAGCGATTTCACCATCTGAATCTGCCTCTAGAAAAAAAAAAAAAGAGTAGAAAAAAATGGTAAGATGACTTGAAAATAACATACCTTATAACACATCACCAAAATACTTCATCCTCCATTGAAATCCAGCGTTCTTTTCTTCTTATTTCCTATGAAATTCGACTTGTATCAAATGAATGTATAATGATGTTTATTTATACCATTTATGTCACTTCCTTTTAACATTAGGTCCGACCTGACACTTTCTTATTTTGCAATTCTTTTCTTTAATTATCTTCAGGGCCTACATATACTTCCTTCTTCAATTCACTTTGTCATCTTCAAAAATTCATTTCTCCTCAACCACGAGGATCCATGTGACGTGCCACATACCACCGGAAACAACATGATTTATACTATCCATCCATGGGTGTTGTATCTACATGTGCATTTTCCTTCATGTCCAAATACCTTCATCAATCTTGCGGTCCAAAACCCATGACTAGGGTTGACATCAATGACAACAACCAATCTTCCAACAATTTGCTCAGTGAAAGTTTTCCCCACCTTAAGAGGAAAGTGAAAATTGCTTTATTTCTTTTGGATTCATAATAAAAGGGTATATTTCACATATTTCACCTTATTTGTTTCTCATATCCAGGTTTTTGCAATTATTTTCCTTGTATACCTAGTTTGTGTTTCATGTTTAATGGTTAAGTAACACCACACTTTCTAGCTAAACCATTAGCTATAAAACCTATAGTTGACCAAGGAGATGTTGGGAAGTTGGTTTAGACAATTTGTTTTCATTGATATCAACCTTTGGAGAGTGATATTATACATTGATGTCAACCCTTGGAGAGTGATATTATATATTGATGTCAACCCTTGGAGAAGTCCAAAAGCCCCAGAGATGTGGATGAGATCGTTGGACAATTGGTTATCATTTGATGGTGAGTTAGTTGGGTACATTTGATGAAGTCTACATGTAGCCCCGATAATGTGGTTATGGGACCCTAAGTTTATTAAGGAATATGAAAATGAAGGAAAATGAAATTGTAGGTAAACCTATCATGGATAGATAGTACACATCTTTCCATTTCCGGTGATATGTGGAATTTCACACGGTTCCTCACATTTAGGGAGATATGGCCTTGTGAAGTTGGAAGCCCTGAAGAGTGTTCAAGAAGCCCCTAGTTGGTTACAAGTCTTAGTCAAAGGGTAAAGTGGTTGTAACAAGAAATCCCTAAATTAAGGAGAGAGGTTACTATGAAAAAATATATAAACACCTCAAGGAGTCTCTCATATGTACACTCACACATTTACAATTGAATATCTATCTTGTGAATGTTATGGTCTAGTATGTAAGTATTTTGGCTAGTTTATGACGACATTTTTTTGAGGTTGAGAAGGGAGGTCGAAGGTGAAAGTCTTGAAGTTGCAGCAAGCTTGAGTAACCCTAGTTTCTAAGGTATCAACAGGTTACAGGTTAGCAAGGCAGGGATATACACGAGTTGTAGTAGGAAAGCATGGATATCCGCGGGCCGTAGAAGAGAAAGTCACGTATATGTAAAAGGACTTGTGAAAGGTTGTGAAGGGATGTTGGTACCAAGTTGCCGAGGACCGTGGAAGAATTACATGTGCGTTTACAATACAACAAGTCAACTATAGGATTAGAGGTAAGTTTTAAGGGTTAGGGTTATGGTACTTGCATGGTGATGATAGTACGTGATATGGTACATCTTGGTGATGTTATAATACATTGATTAGAAGCATTATTGGCTATCTTGGTGTATGGTTTGGTTACATGTTATGGTGCATACTTTAGGATTGGTATATTGTGTTATGAGGTTGCATATTTGTGATATTGAGGAGCATACTTGAGGCATGTGTTTGTGAGATTTGGTTTATGATTTGAGGCACATCATTTGATGCACGTTACATGTTGGTTGAGGTCTACTTGTTGAGATACAATGCTGGTTCATATCTTGGTTTATTGGTATATGACGTATGACATGATATGGTATATGATTGGTACATGGTATGGTGTTGATGTATATGGTTGATGTAGATGTTTGGTGTACATGGTTGATGGTTGAGGCATATGCTACTTGATATTATGTTTGTGTTACATGGTTGATGTGCATGGTTGTTGTTAGTACCTAAAACTACATCCATGACTATGCTTTGCTACAAGAATGTTACCAATCTTGTAGCACACAAAAATCATCATTTCTATGAGCATCGATTTTTCTACCATGCTATCTATTACGAGGAAAATATCTCTATGACTAGGGGTAAACCACAACAGACGGAAATGACTGCAAAAATCAACTCTACTCTCAATTATTCTATATAAACAAATATGCTAACAAGACAAGATACAAACACTACCTCGTCCAGATGTTCGATGAAGTCCACCGTTGAGCACTTGACCCAAAGAAATATACCTGCAAGTAGTCCTCAACAACCAAGCAACACAATCATATGGTGATAATAAATGATGATAGCACATTCAATAGCATTATCCATCAACATTCATAAAAAATATGCCCATGGAATAATAATTCATATATTTGCAAGATATCAATTGGACAGGAAAATAGTATTTCTATTAAGATATAATCAACATAAGTGAATAAATTACAGAATTTAGTGTCAGTATGGTTCAGAATCGAGAAATTAAGTTCCTTCCAGCTGGGCCTCCACCACTTCAATCCTCCACCAAAGGCAAGCTAATATAAGAGAGACAATGGAGTTCTCAATCAACAAGGGAAGAGCTTGGGGGATGAACAATGTGTTCAGACTCAAAGGATAAAGGGATGCAAACTCAATGTGAAGTGAATAATTCCTCCAGAGTAAATTTTCTCTCAAAGTTAAATTCTTTCTCCTCTTTTCCATAGCTCGGATTTGGCCCACTTATAACCTTCAAGTGGAACTGAAGGGCCGAGTCAAAACGTTTCCAGTATATGGAAGGCCAAGGATCATTGATCTTGTGTCATGACATGGAAGCCCGAAACCATTTTTCATTTTTGGGTACATTTCCCGATGTATGCGGGCTGTAGTGGTGCAACTTGCGTATACACATACTGTATAGTAGGCAAGGTGCGTATATGTGGAAAAATTGTATTTTTAGCTCCGGGATTTGTAAAAAGGGATTACAAGTCTGCATAGGGAAATGGAAAAATTCCTTCTCTGCAAGATTGCATGGGGTGAGGAAAATATTTCTATAACATATGCCCCGTAATGTGTGAGGTCAGAGGAGTATCTGCGATGGCTGAAAAACATTATAAAAACCCAGAAGTGGAGTAATGTGGACCCAACTGGTAAAACTAGTTGCTCATTACAATATGTACTGACTTTGCATACATGGATGCCGAATTGAATTACATTGTAGATCCATGTGAAAATATACCAAAAAACCATCGATGGCTATGAATAGGAAAATAAAAATGCGGTTACATGCCAAAGGATGTCATAGTCACGAACAAGGCCCAGTAGAACCAGTCTCAAAATCAAATTGAAGATATCTGTATACAATGGAGTACAATCTGATCTCCCATGATCACTGGAGTCACATAGGTACTAGTCCAATGAAAATGTGGCAACAACTCACGAAATATGTGGTTACATATTGATGTCTTCAAGTCTTATACACAATTCTCCAAAGGTGAAAGTCTACATCGTGTGAATAAAGGAGTTGAGGTCGAACAAAATGAGACTTCGTTTGATTAACGGTCATTGAGGTATACTGTTAAAAAATGTGAGACAACCTACCGATGATGAAAGTAGGTATCAAGGCACCAAGTACATTCTTATAAGTGTGAATAAAGGAGTCGGGGTCGAACACTTGAAGAATCCATCGATCAAGAGAAATTGATGTATTCCTAACTGTCGATGGCGAGAGAACCTGCCAATAATGAATGCAAGCCTCTAGGTACTCATAGGAATCTAGGTCTCGTTTCTAGAATAGGTGAGCTGAAGTCGATGGAAGGAGACCCACTGAAAGGAGAGCATTAAGGAATCTCTCATTATTCAACATGAGGTACAAAGCATGAGCTTGATGATTTGGAGGAAATCAGATGAAGAGCATGTTCACGAGCCCACGACCATGTGCGTCTTTCGCATGTGCCAAGTGAAAGCGTTACATGAAAAAGACCCTCTGAATAGAAACCAATGAGGAAAACTACTGACAAAGGAGAGGAAACCAACAATAAGGCTAATGGCATCCAAGACACTGCACAAATCCTAATGTGTGAATAGATGTCTTGCCGTCGAACACAATGGAAACCACCTAGTCAACGACTAATGATGAAACTTCAACTGCTGGGTTCAAGGTTACCTACCAATGAGGAAAGTAGGACCATGGTGCATAATAGGACTACAACTTAATTTGTTTCTGAGACAAATTGAGGGTATGGCCAACATCAAAGTCAAGAGTTATGAGGAATGGACCACACAAGTTGATAAACATCCTTTGAACAAGAGCATGAGACATATGGAAGACTATGGCAGCATAGAATCGACGATGAAACCATGAGATGCAGGAGGCATCAATAAAAATCTCCATAGGGACTAGAAGAGTAACCATTCGGGGGAGTAAAACTCTTTTTAACGAGCTCAAATTCCTAAGGCCATGCTAAACCCAAAATTGTGATGAAAAATGGACTCAACAACTTTGTGCTCTATTTAAAGGCGACATGACTGCTGCTAATATAAGATAATACTCCATTCCCACCCATCTTTTGTTTTTTTTCATAGCCAAATGAATGCTATGATACAGAGGAGGAAACAAGTGTCGCAAGTAAGAAAAACTAGTTCCAACAGTGGAACATACCTATTCTCAATCCAAGGAGGTGCATACGGGAGATGGACACTCAGGGGAATGTTCCCTTCTGGGTACAGGGTTTCAAGTTGCAAAGGATACAAACGAGGCTCTGCTTGGTTGAGGGTTCAAAATTGCTTAGGAAAACACATTATACCGCAAATAGAGAACCAACTATAGGCTCAATACTGCAAGCAAGGGAATGAGATGAAATCACAACTTAACGTCAAAAAATGTCCTTTTTCATAATCTTAGTCTACTTGGTGTGGAAAAGGGATAAACTTGTACCAAATAGATGTCCTTTCAAATCCAATTTATGAGTGTGAAAGAGACAAGTTCACTTGAAAATCTTTTTGATTTTTGAAAATGAGTCGGAAAAGAGCTTAAATAAAACTCGACTAGGAGTCCTCTAGGTATAGGACAACATGTTTATGAGTGATAAATGGGGATCAATATAAAGTCATGTATTATCTACAAGGGACTCCCGGTCCTACGGAAAAAATATCAGCATGGGCACCAAATGGAGCAGAGGATCTAACTAGGGTGCCCATGTTTGGTAAGTCTGTACCATTTGATAATGACACGTCTTGTAGCAGATGGAGGTTTATGTGTCTCTAAGAAATGGATTCGTACCTAAGGCATATGAGTGACAGTTATAGGACAATGAAAATGTGCATGATGGAACGAGTACCTATACTATATGCTGGGTAGAAAAAATACCTGTCCGTAGTTACGAATGGTCAACATAATGCTAAAAACTGCAAGAATCCCCGACGAAAAATACAAAAACCAAATCAATCCACTGTTGTATTAGTCCATTAGGCGAAAATACGATCCGAAACTAGGTAAGGTGGGTAAAAACTGCTATAAATAGTAACAAAAACCAAAATTTACTATGTCATTTAACTTTTTTACCCAAATACTGAATTTTGGACAAAATTACCTCCGATCTTCAACTGGTGATTACAAGAGCGTTGAGTGACGGAATCAGAGACCGTCTAGACTAGGTAATTCCTCTTCCCCTCCTCTTCCTTTCAAGTTGATTACATTTTGTATTTAGGTTTCAAATTTTAAGTTATTCAAGGTGCAAATTAGGTATTTCGGTGTACGCAGGCTACCATTCATTGGGTTGCGTATACGTGACTGTGTAAAATACAGACTGTGTATACTCACCCCTATACGTGACTATGAATGCTGCAACCCGTGTATATATTCATAAACAAGGTTTTTGATAATTTCTAACTCAAAAAATGATGTTTCTCTGGTATGATGGTGATAGAATGGAGGGAAAAGAAACATGAGGAGGTAGATGCTGCCGTGGAAAGAGATCCGAGGGCCCAAATGGCCTTAAAAAGATGAGGGTTGTACAAGTTTGGGAACTGAAAGGGATAAGGGCCCAAGTGAGGTTTCTATAGTTGCTCGTGGATTACTGGGATCCAGAAAGTGAGAGCTTCAACCTTGATGGGAAAGCATTAAGGATTGAAGTCGAGGATATACATTTCTTGACGGGGTCGTCATTTCGAGGGTGAGGTGGTGAAACTCAAAGCCCAGGGAGATGGGAGCGGTATGAATATATAAGAGTACATAGACGCTCACTGTATAGCAGGGACTGAGAAGGTTGGGAGTCAACTCCCCATCTGAGCGATAAACAATCTAAGCCTCAAGATTATTTTCCTCGTTTTGACCTAGATCACAGGATCAGATTCGTTGCACCTGGCATCAAGGTCGCTTATGATTTACTCTGTAGAGTGTTTGAGAGCCATGGTGTATGATTGGTGCACCTAGATATTGGCTAACATGAAGAGCCAGTTGACAGAATGCAAACATGGTGACAAGAAGAACTTTGGGTTTGCATCTATCTTGTGTAGCTTTTTCTTCGAGCGAGTTCCAAGTTTGGGACCTAGATTTGAGATCATTCCTCAAGGACCTCACGATCTAGCCATGGCACGATGGACCGAGGTGATGAGACGATAGGGGGGAGGTAAGGTTCCCACACCCTACAACGATGATTTCTTTTACTGGTGGAGATGAAAGGTCATTTCTCTGGATGAATACCCCTATGTAGGGATCGACTTCAGAAGGGACCCTGACATGCCATTTCCACCAGGCACTGCCTATGGGGACATAGGCATGTCAAATTTTTTAAATATTTCATTTTTTTGTATTTTTGTATAGGAAAACAAAAATATTTTTGGATGACGTTTAAGTACTAACTAGACATGTGTGTGATGTATACGTAGGTCTGCGATAGGTAGACGAGCTTCCACAACATCGTCAGAGGCACCGGGGAGATGAGGTGGTGGGAGGAGAAGCAAAGAGAGTCCTTCAAAACGTACATGGTAACCTGTCTCATTTGACACATAGGATTTAGATGGTTCAGGTAGAAGATTTGCCGGAGGCCATGCAGTGAAAAGTGGTTGGTGTGCCGAGAGATTGGGTGAAACTCTTTCTGTGTCTCCCCAATGCCATAGTTTGTTATCATGACACACATCCGGTGCCACATGCGTAGATGTCATGGATTTTGTATTATCGGCTGTATATGTGTATTTAGGGTGTTGGCCCCAATTTTGTACTATAAACATCATATTTTTTAAAATATATATAAAACATGGTTCTTCAACTTTATTTATATTACAATGTGTAAATTGGTGAGACTGTTGTCTTTGCTTTAGTTATGTGAAAATGCTAATCTAATACAAAATTAGCATAAGCATTTGATACATAATTAGAACTCATAGGTATGTGATGATAAGGAATAAAATGAAACTGTCGTTCTAAAATGCATACCCAAAGGAGTCATCGGAGTAACGTAGGATCATGCACATGGTAATTTTCGTTCAACTGACATACTAATAACTGGGAATCCAGGCGAACCTGCAAAGAGAAAATACCACGCGAAATGGCATTGCACAATAGTTCTATAATGACGCTATATTTAGACACATTATTCATGGATAGCCCTAGGAATACACAACCCGAAGACACCATTAGAACCTCGGTTGAGTAAGCCAACCAAGCGGCGGAAGCCAAGTTCCGAGTATGAAGACCGGCTCCATATGTGAATCCTAAGTAGACTGAGGACTCCGGTGACATCTGCCAACAAAGGGAAAAATCGATTAGCAAGCTGGAGACAAAATTAAAGGGAAAATATATATACACTAAATTACATTAGTATACAAAGAGTTATTCCCAAGATTGGGGCTCAAGCGTAATATAGTTTCAAGTAGAGCCCATTCCCGGGCTCGACCAACATGTTCCCTTCATAATATTCTAACTCATAGGCTCATTTTTCTAAGACATGTCACACAATATAGGGACCGTGCCACATGGGTCTGAACTTGCCTACCCCCAATGGTTGTTTGGCTTGATCATAAAAAAGGACCACGTCACCCTCAACATACAACCTAGGACAAACAAACTTATTGTATTGGACCTTGACACATCTTTTATTCACCTCGATAGCCGTAGAGGCGTCTCGACGCTACTTGTCGAGGCTCTCTAGGTGTACGAGTCATTGCTCGAGATCAGAAGTGTCAGGGAGGAGCGTGACTGCCAATATAAGAGAAGGGATTTCACATTCAATAGGTAATATCGACTCCACACCGTGTACTAACTGAAAATGAGAAAATTCAGTGGCAGTATTGACTGAGTTTCGGTATGCCCAGAGTGCAGGATATAGCATAATGTTCTAGTCATATTTGTTCTGGCTGACAATTTTCTGCAAAATGGTTTTGAGAGACTTGTTGATGGCCTCTACTTGTTCATTTTCCTAGGGGTAGTAAGGGGAAGAATGACCATGCTTAAACCCCAACCTAGATGCTAGCTCTTCCATCATTTTGTTCTGAAAGTGACTGCCATGATCAATGACAATCTCACTCGGGATGCCGAACCTGGCGATAATTTGATTGAATATGAAGAAGGTTGTAGTATTCCCATTGAATTTAATTGTAGGCATGGCCTCAACTCACTTAGTAAAGTATTCTAGGACCACGTTAATGTGTGGATGCACCCCAGTCGAAGTTGGGTTGCAATCCACAAAGTCCACCCCCCACTTGGTGAAGGGACTGACGATAATGACTGGATGGAGAGGGGATGGATGAGAGCACATTTTCTGAGTGAACACCTGGGATGGGTGACACTTCTTAACCACTTCAATACAATCTATAAATATAGATGGCCATAAATAACCGACTCACAAAATTTTCTGGGCTATTGCAAGCCCGGATAGACGACCACCACAAGCCCCACTATGGAAATTGTTTAGGACTGACTCAGATTCCTCGTGAGTTAAAAAATGACGCAGAATATTGTCTATTCCTCGATGATATAGAGTGTCACTGATGATAAGGTAATTATTGGCTTGGTATCATATACGTCGTTAGTCATCTCGCTAGAGATGCTGAGGGAACTTCAAAGTTTGAAGATAGAGAACGATGTCTCCATACCAGGGGTCAGACGACGAGACAAGGAAAATTTGTTCATCTGCAAACAAATCAACATGAATAACATCCTCGTTCAATCGTGGGAAGTCAGATATTAACTCTGCAAAGACTAGTTATTTATTGGATTTTGCAGAAGCAAAATCGAGATCAAATTCTTGTAAAATGAAAATCCATTTATTATATTTTCCCCCTATGATACGCCTGGTGAGGACGTATTGAAATCGACTGACATCGACTAACACAATATTCTTGCAAAGAAATATATAATGGCGTAATCATTGAACTGTGTGGATGGAAGCCAAAGCTAGCATTTCAATGTGAGAATATTTGAGCTCAGGACCAACTAAGTTTCAACTAAGATAATATATGACGTGCTTGCGGAGCTCATCATCCTCCTGAACCAAAACCATACCAATCGTCTCTTCGGACATGACGATATAAAGCAAGTAATCCCTACTGTAGTTGAGAAACTTCAATAAAGGAGTTCATACCAGGGATTTCTTCAAATCATAGAAGGATTCATGGGATTGCTCATCCCAGATAAAATGGGTGTCCTTCTTGAAAAGATGCATGAAACCCTTAGTAATATTGGCATATTTTACTATAAATCGATGTAAAAAGTTATCTTTCCCCTGTAAAGATTGAAGTTTTTGAAAAGTGCGCGGGGGAGGCAATCAAAGTATTGCCTCAACCTTTAATGGATCTACCATGATCCCAATCTCAGAGACTAAAAATCCTAGAAGATGTCCGGACCTAAAGCAAAAGATGCATTTATGAGGTTTCAACCGGATTCTATAATGACAACATCTTTCAAAAACTAGCCGAAGGTGCTTAGGGTGATCCACTCCCTTACAAGAATGATCACCAAGATCGTTAAGATAATATTCGACTATATGCTTAAGATCGTGGAATGCGAAGGTCATAGCACGTTGGAAGGTTGCTCTGGCATTTTTAAGGCCGAAAGGAATCTTTCGGTATGCGAAAGTACCCCAAGGACAAATAAATTCCGTCTTATGTTGATCCTCGGGTTTAATTGTAATTTGGTTATAAATTGAAAATCCATCCATGAAAGAAAAAACCTTGCTTCCCGCACATTCGTCGAGAATTTGATCGACGAAAGGTGTCGAGAAGTTGTCTTTAGGACAGGCTTTGTTCAGGTCATGAAATTCCATGCATACATGGATGGTTACTTTCTTCTTATTCACAGGAACGATATTGGACACCCATTCAGTCAAGGGAATTGGGTAGATAAATATAGCATTAAGAAGTTTCTCTACCTATGCCTTAATAGCAGGGCCCTTCTAGGGATTGACAACTCTAAGACGTTGTCGAACAGGCTTAGCATTCGGGTAAGTTTTAATCTCATGTTCGAAGATTCAAGGTTCGATTCCTGGCATCTCTTCATATGAACAAACAAATACATCTCGAAATTCCTTGAAGAGATCAATGTAGATCAAGATTTCTTCTGGAAAACAATCCGCACCGATGTGTACGTTTTCAATCTTTCCAGGGGTACGAGAGATATCGATCGTGATGGTAGGAGAGATACTCTCCATATTCACTTCGACATAAATTCCATGCGTATCAAGAAGAACTACGACATGACTGAATATCTTGCTCAAAGTAGATCAAAAGTCATCTTGTTCGATTGTAACAAGGTCCGGGAGAAAATAAGAGTGATGATGCATATCTTCCCAAGGTTTGTCAGAACCATTCATGGCCTCGATGACAGCTTCATCCGAGGGTAAAGTATCATCGAGGCAGTCATGTGAGAAAGACAACAAAGTGGCCCACACGAGCTTAAGAACAAGATCCTCCTCGTCCGTTGGTGAGGTAATAGGATCAAGATCGGTGGAAGAGTCAAGAACAACTTGATACACTATCTCTTCTACCAATAGTGGCATGGCCATTCTCCAGCATGAAACTGACGCTCAAAAGATGTAGTCAAGGAGGGTAGGGTCCAAGGATTGTTAAAATAGGAAGTGCGGAAAGGAACAAACCTCTCTGACGAAACGGGCCTACTGGACATGGTGTAAACATGGTGAATCAGTGCCATGAAGTCAAAGGTACCCATAAGGGATGAATACATTCCGACACCGATATTCTCAGTTGCCGGATGAGAATTGTCGACCATGGGGATTGACGGTCTAACAAATGCATTGGGGCTAGCATACGCAAAGGACAACTGGTCGATCATCTCGATATTCCCATCATGAGGGAAACAAAGAGAGTGGAGGACGGATGATACGACAATAGTCATATCATAAGTACAATTGTGTCCTAGTAACAAGATATAATCAAGGGGCACATCAACCACCTCAACATTTACCTCTACCATCTTCCCACCTAATTGGAATGGAAAGGAAGGAAGAATACCATGAGGGCAGAAAGAACGACCGTAAAATGAAGTCAACATGGTCGAATATTGAGAGAGAGTTGGAGAGGCAAGAGCTTTCCAACAGTGCAGAGACATCACAAATGTTGCAACACCTTCATAAACAACCGCATGCTTGATGGTATACTTTGAGTAACCCACATGGATTTGGAATGCCACATGGTAAGGCAAGCGATGCCTCACATCTGTGACGCCAAACTTGATCACTTTCGAGCCATTGGGGTCTAGAGATCCTAATGTATATAGAAAGACATTCCTCTGTGAGGGACATGTCTGGAGTACCTCCAGGGTCGACATCGCACAATGGGTTTGACCCAGGTCCTCAACAATAGAGTAATTCTATGCGGCTCTAGCATTTGGATTGTGGGTAGAGTGCTTAAGTACTCCTTTTGGAATACAAGGCAGTGGCTCTGGTTTTTTGATCTGCAAAGGTGCGTTCAGAGGAGGAGGATATTCTAGACCAAGTACCATTTGCGAAGAACTGTAATCATGAGACCGGTTGGCTACATTAACCTGAGAATTGACCATATTGATGCACAAACGGTCACCATCTTGTGTTGGTGGGTTTTGACTCCCACCAGTCACATTTCCAGCATTTGAGGAGCTCGAGGCCATGTGCTGGTTATGTGGAAAAGGATTCGTTAGCACGATAGGCAGTAGAGATAAGAGCCTCGCAGCTTTCGCAAGTTTGAGGTATAAATGAGTAAGATGATCGTATGTACAAAGCTTACAGGGAAATTTCACCTTACACCTTTCTTTCTTTCCCTCACCAGCATTTTTATTTGTCCTCTCATTATTAGCATTGTCCTTGGGTTTATTATTATTTTTCCCACCCTTACGATTATTATTATGTCCTTTCTTCTTATTCCCTCCTGGTTGCTGGTTATTATTACATCCTTTCTTCTTATTACAACCATCGACTGAGTGGGATTGGAAGACACAAACAAAGCTGGCCCACCTGTAGACTGGTTCAGAGAAAACTCTTTCAAATGGATTGTCACTGAGTCTGTGTATTTCACACCAACGAAGCCTACAATGCCATCGACATGAGGTCTGGGATTTTGTCTAGGGTCATAATTTGACCTCGATGCATATGAAATAATCTCGTATAACATCCCAGACTGAGTGTGTATAAGATCTATATGATGGGCTTTGAAGATTGCTTCTTCCTCAGATGTAACCCCGGATGTAGCAACATCCTTCGAAATAGGAGGCTGTAAAGACTTAAGGAACCATTCTAACAAGAAATCCGGGGGTATGCAGGTCTTGATCAACCTCTTCTGTCTACGCCACTCCTAGATGTGATCCGAGATATAAGTGGCTTTGTCCTGACATAAGGTTGACATAAATTCTAGGCCAACGTCGTAATGAACCGACAATTGGAAGTGGTTAAGGAAGACTAGCACCATCTAACTAAAGGTCCCGTATGCCCCCCTATGTAGCTCAATATACAATTTCGTGGCAACCCCTATGAGGGTGCGTTGAAATAATATTAATTGAATGGAATCGTCGTTAAGAGAATTCGAAGAACACCATAAGTGAAAGGTGGTAACGTGATCACCAGGGTCCTCGCCATTCTTACCTTCGAATTTTGGGATATTCGAAGGAATCTTGGTGGGAAAGGGGGGCCATGTAGGATCATGACACACAGGTTTGTTCATCAACTTAGACAAGTCTGGTAATTTGAGCATGGCCAGAAAAGGGAGATGGGGTTGAGGCATCTGGCCCTAAGCTCCCTGAAAATATTGTGTTTGGGGAATCAAAGCCCATCCAGGGTTCTGGTAAGCACCATGGCCCTTTCCAGAATTGTAAGAACCTCCTCCAGGATGATTCATAAAAGGTTGTTTGGGCACCATTCCAATAGGAATGTTTTGATGGGGGTTATAAAAACTTCCCCCAGGTGGAGTGGCTCCGGGTTGGGGTTTTCCCAAGGTGTGAAACTGACCTCCTCTAGGTGTAAATCTGTAGGATAAGGGTGGATTCGAAATGAAAAATGTGTTGGTTAGAATCAACATAGAAGAGGTGGGTCTAAAGGATGGACCATAAGCTAAATCTTGTCCACCAGGTTGGTTACTCCATCCAGAGGTAACATGATTAGACCTAGGGTTAAAAGAAGGAATTCCTCCCATGGTAGGAGTCATTTGAGGGAATTGAGAGCCACCAAACGAGAACATAGTATAAGGAGGAGCTATGCCCCCAAGTCCAATGCTAGCATTAGGGCCAACATCTGGGATGGATTTTGAAAAATGCGAAGTAAAATTTAGCATACCATAGGAAAAAGGACTAGAGGCCATCAAGATGAACTGAACATTATATCCCGGTGAGTGACAAAGACACCCAAATGGGTTTGTGGCAATAGGTTGAGTATTCACTATAGGATGAGAAAGAATGATGATAGGTGCCCCTGACACTACAACTATCATGGTTGAATGATTTTAAGGAGTACCATTGACTATGGTAGGTGTGGGAGATGAAGGACTACCAATATCTTGATGACTCGGTTCAGTACTCATCCTTGTAGAATCACAAGTCTGATAAGTGGAGGTATGTGTACCACATTTAATAACTCTACGCCTTTTGGAAGGCAAAGAATCGAAATGTGGTGGTAACTGTAACAAGCGGCGAGACCGGTGGGGAAGCTGCTCCGCCTCCACGATGAATTAAGACTCAAGATATAAAAAACAAATCCTAAGGCCAACTAGTAATCAAAGAGCACACCAAAATAATCAAACGACCAATATGCACACAAATAAGATAAAGTGGCTGAAAGGGGACTTCCTCCATAAAGTAGGTATGCCTCACCCAAGAGGGGCTTGAGACTCCCTGCTAAATATTGGAGGTATCAAAATCAGTTATAAGGGCCTTTGTGGGCTTAACAACCAATCAATAAGATCCCCCTGGAAAGGTAATTGTTAAGGTCCTAACCCGCACATGGGTAGATTAATGTATTCGGATGTAATAAAGGTCAATATTAATAAGAACTTTCAATAAAAGATAATTAGGCGGATGTAAGAAGACCTA